>JAZHYW010022521.1:0-89524 GCA_037355805.1 Ixodes ricinus
TTTCATTGATGGAAGAAGGCATATATCCTATTATTTCCCTTAATTTTCGTATTTTATTTCAAGAATTCGAACCATCCCACGAACCGAACTCTGTATGTTTGTTCTGTCATATTAGGAACTGTAAGACTGCAATGCATTTGCCCCTCCCTCCCTCATAGTCATTACCAATATAAATTAAATTAAGGAAACAAAACCTACTTCCCAATATTGAAAGTCGACATTTATTAACAGACCTCCTAACTTCAACATACGTAGAATTGTTTTTAAATTTTGTGCTACGAGTGTTTTTTTACGAAAGCATATTTTAGTTTTATAAAAACAGCTTGTTTTTTTAATTGTAAGCTATTTGTTTGGAAAACACCATGTGTGAAATTGTTGCCCAGGAGGTACTACCACCAGTAAATAAAACTGTATTGCGTTCGTGACAAGACGAACAAGTGCTCACTATGTGACTCAAGTGTAATAGTATTGTACGGTGGAGAGCTGCTACATACTACTCATTTAATACTTTCAAAACAAAAAAGAAGTTTGCCCTGTTTTTATTTGCTCACATTAAAGCATTGACATTTGTATAACGCCGTTCTAGAACTGAACACCTATTTGAGCAGATGCAATATTCCGTTCCGCCGAAAAAAATCACAGTTCAGGAGTGTAAAGGACCCAGCTCTTTCAGAACAAAGAACAAGTCGTCTCGAACATATACTTAAAGTCGTAAAAACGTCTGCCCTACAATATGAGTGCAGGATATCGATTCGGCTTCGGGCAGCTTTGATGTTGGCAGAAGCAAACGGAATACATTTTGTGTATTTTAAATTTGAATGTTCAAACACAATCACATATTCTATAGAAGGAAATGTTTAATAAAGATAAAGAAGCTAAGACAAACAGCTGAATCAGATAATGCATTCATCTGGCATTCGCAGACAGAACGACCGTCCCCTTGGAATACATTTATATTCAATACACGATAATGTGCCGTATTTTTTATCCAGGCCAACATAAATATTTAGAATAACTACGTCCTGATTATGTTTAGTTCATCTGCTAATACATTTTATTCCTGGTATATTTTTATTACGAAAAGAAAATATTCTGAAGACTAGCTAATTAATATTTTAACAAAAATTCATTCGAAGAACAGCATCAGCCTTTCAAGGACCATATCGAAGCGAAACAAAGGCCAGCAAGGTCTAGGACCTATCCATTCAATGCATTAAAAAGAGGATATCTTAAATAAACGTTGACCTCTTATATATTTCTTGCGTATCGTCATTTTATCTCCAATTCTGACACTGTTTGAGTACTCATTTCGCCTTTAGTTAGCTATTTTTTTTCATGCGACCACTCGTTTTATGTTTTGATAATTTTATTTTCATACGCAAAAAAAATAATGATTTGCACAGCGAGCACACTTTTGGAACTATCGAAACTCGCTCACCCACAACCCAGAAAATAATCAATTGTTTCAATTCACGCGAATGTTTTCACAAAAAGTATATAAACCACGAGACAAATGCACAAGAACTAGGCAGGCGCGAAACAAACCTATGTATCACATCTCAATAATCCACGGATGATTCTTTTCGCTCTGGATTTATCTTTGTTTCTTGATTTAGACTGTATATAGACATGACGATGGGATTGTGTCATGTATACTATGGTCATTTTATGCGCGATAGTTTTTGTTGTATTTTCTCGTGGTGACTAGTTTTTAAAGCATGAATGCTTTTTAACGCAATCCCCAATCCCAAACTTTGGTTTTTGCGTCTTTTGCCCGCCCGTCCGTCCGTCGGTTTTTGCGTTTTTCCGCTATATTTAGCAAGACAACATTGACGTTAGGTGACCTACATTTACGTAAACGAGACACTTTGGGGAAACTGTCGGCACATGAATTATACTTCAGTTACGTTTTCCCAATTAAGTTAGCGCTGAAATTCACGATTTGTGACTCAGACATCAAATTAGTTAGTTTGACCGCTGAATATGGCGAGGCAGCTGAATCGATAATCCACATTATCCCGCTAAATATAGCTGGGAAATTGACGTGACGTGAATTAAACGCCAATCGTGTTTCCCCTCTAACGTCAGCGGGGAATTGACGTCCCTTGGCCTGATGTAACCGGACCTGTAGGCAAATTCAGGTCCCTGATAAATTCCGCGCAAAAATACGCACTAGGCTAACTCTGCTACGTAACACTACGGCGGTGGCGCTTCGGGCGCACTTTCGACCTGAAAGCGTGGGTGTATGTCGCTATACGGGAAAGAGATCGCTGTGTTGTTTTGCGAGAAACCAGAATAAGGTCTGCGCTCTCTAAAAACGACGGGACAGGGGTTGTACCAGAAGAGCCGGGGAGGTGTGAATATCGGTTGTCATGAGTTTTCTGCCAGTCCGGTTTGTCCAAGAGTATGGATTGGCTCCGTGAAAAGGGAAAACCAGGTGCCGTTGCACCACGATTGCTTGTGCGGAAAGCACTTCGGTTTGAATTCGCGGATACTTGTGGTCGTCAGTTTTAGATCATTTGTTCGAACATGAACGCGGGAAAACCATCGTTGTCCGGACGTCCCGCGGGCCACGTTGAGTGAGTCTGCACGATCAAACTATCGTCTGCTCTTTCAAATTTGTTTGCTTGTTTAAGCTGTCTTCTGCTCATTCAAACAGCAGTGACCAGTGGACCAAACGTTGGCACGGTACTTGGGATAAGAAGTAAATGAAGTCCTCAAAATATGTTTAAGTTTGAAGGTTATTTGTAGAAAATAGGCTCGGTGTAATCAGTTGATATAGGCAGATGTTTATCGTTGCCACCAGTATTCACTTCATCTGTCCGGGAACGCGACAGAAGAGCACACGACAAAACAGCACGCGACAAAACAGCACGGTCAAAACAGCACGCGTCAAAACAGCACAGCGTCAAAACAGCACGGCGACAAAACAGCACGCGTCAAAATAGCACGTGACAAAACAGCACAGCGTCAAAACGGCACAGCGACAGAAGAGCACGTGCCAAAACAGCACGGCGTCAAAACAGCACAGCAACAAAACAGCATGTATGAAGCAACTTCGAGCGCGTTCTTCACCTCCCTCTGCGCGAATAATATCGAACCTCCTTGACCTTTTCATTTATTGTCGCTAGGTTATAAAGGAATTTATTGCCTATTTCAGAGCTTACCAAACTCCGCAACCCGAAACCCCCCAAATTATAAAATATTGCGTCTCGACCCCCCCTCGGGCTTTTCACGAGGCTACAAGAGTCAGTTACAATGAGGAGTACTAGTAGCAGTCTACATAATAAAATGTATGCTGATAATGACTAAACTTAAATCCATAAAAAAATTGATAGCAGCAATTGTTTCGCGACCCCCACTGGATCTGTCGGGCCCACAGTTTGGAAGGCACGGCAGTTGGTAGTGGACCACGATTTTTATCACTACAGGAGCTACCGATCGGCATCCAGCGTAAAGCATTCCCGTAAGGTGACAGGCGGAAAGCTTCAAACAAACGAATGCAATTGTCTGAACCTCCTTCAGCGAAGCTCTTGTTGGTACGTTTGCCGGATTTGTACGTGCCGTTTATAGTCAGCAGAAAAAGAAAAGGTCAGTATTAATTGAAAAAGGTCAGTATTTTCGAGGGCATTTGGAGGGTGGGGGGGATGTGACTCATTACTGACTATATGACCTCTTCCTTTCACAGTTTTCAGCTTGTCTCCGAGGTCGGTTCAACTTTCAACAAAAGCTCCGGGGGCGCAGGGGTCTTCAGGATGAAATCTGGGTTTTTAACCTGATAGGGATTTGTGTGCCGAATTCTTTGTTCAAAGAAGAAAATCTAATCGTGAACTGCACAATGCAAATCAAGAGCGTCCGTAAATGCCGCACATTTTTAACAACTCTAGCTTCCGTCTACTAGAGGAGGGCATAAATACGATTGTTTTATTGCCGTTACTGTGGTCGGCGCGAATTTACCACCTCTCGCAGTCGTGAAAACGGGGCAAAATTGCTCCAAGTACAATGCTTGCAAATTAAAAAAAAAACGCTTTTAAATATTACATTTTCGTCAGTATACTGATTTTCGTCAATAAACCGCAAAAAAAACTGAGAAGTTTATGAGTCTATAAATATTTACCGCAATAATTTCTGAAACACATTGTTTTGGACGCTGTGCTGTCTTGTTGTGCTGTTTTGACGCCGTGCTGTTTTGGCGGATGCTATTCTGTCGCTGTGCCGTTTTGACGCTGTGCTGTTTTGTCGCGTGCTATTTTGACGCGTGCTGTTTTGTCGCCGTGCTGTTTTGACGCTGTGCTGTTCTGACGCGTGCTGTTCTGACCGTGCTGTTTTGTCGCGTGCTGTTTTGTCGTGTGCTGTTCTGTCATGGTGCCCATCTGTCCGTGCTAGCGACTTTTGTTATCAACGTCGAGCATCGCAGGTACCGCCCACGCACTTGCAGCCCGAGCGACATCGCCACTAAAAAATAGCGATCAGAATCTCATTATGTGAATCACGCTTTAGTGTTCATTCTGTGGCATTCACGCGAAATGAATCGCCGAACGTCACATTATTTAAACGAAATTTTGATGACGTAAGGAGCCTGGCTATTTTCGTTCTGGCCATGAAAGTAGTAAAACACTGCTAAAAAGATGTAGGAAAAACAATTCTAGCGCGAAAAAAGCAGGGCGACTGACACCGACGCCCATGACATTACAGTCCAATGGTTTGTTTATGTGGGACGGGGCGCTTCTTGACCACACCTGTACCGCTCAGGCTCGGCGATTGTGGCGCTCTGCTAGGAACGCTCCGGTTTGTTTGTAAACATGAATTGAGGAATGCCCCATTTGGCAGACCAATTACCTCTCTTCATCCCTTTGTCCTTCTAGTAAGACCTCTTAGATTACCCCTACTTTTGCGGATAGTGATATGTTTACCCGCTTTCACGTGTGAGCCCTTTTGTCGGCTGAAGAAGCTTCTCGTTCACGGTGTAAGCACTGAGACTTGCCGTTGAAAACACGTGGGAAATTTTACGAAAGCGCAGTGCCGCAAAAAAAGGCAGAACTCGTAGAAAGCAAGTTTCGCCGGTCTCGCGGCATGATCAAAGCTTCCTTGGCACGCCGAAATGCTGCGTCTCTGCGTTCACACTGTTGGATACCAATCAAGAATGGGGACGCGACAGAACAGCACATGACAAAGCAGCACGCGACAGAACAGCACGGTCAAAACAGCAAGCGTCAAAACAGCACAGCGTCAAAACAGCATGGCGACAAAACAGCACTCGTCAAAACAGCACGCGGCAAAAGAGCATAGCGTCAAAACGGCACAGCGACAGAAGAGCACGTGCCGAAACAGGACGGTGTCAAAACACCACAGTGACAAAACAGCCCGCATGTTGCAACTTCGAGCGCACTCTTCACCTCTCTGTGCGCGAATAATTTCGAACCTCTTTTTGACCCTTTCATTTATTGTCTCTAGGTTATAAAGGATGGGGGACAACTACTAAAACTCCTTAACTACGCTGACCTTTCTAGAGGTTGGGTAGTTAGAGGTGATATCTTCGCATCATTGTTGACCGCGTTGTCTGGTCTTTTTTGTAGAACCAGCGAAAGAACAAAAGTTATTAGGAAAAAGAAATCCATAAGTCCAAGTTATGAACAGTATTGTGAATGGCGGTCCGGTGAAGTTCCGTAGTACTCGTCATTTCATAATTACCACCTAAACGTATACGTCCCCCACCCCCTCCAAAAAAAAAGTGGGAGATGCGATGAATAAAGATGCATTGATAGAACCGGTAAGATAAGGGACTTTAGTGTCGAGCGTATTCAAGGTGGACCATGGACACCGATTTTGCCTGCAGGGTTCATTTTCCGTGAATAAAATGTCCCGGAAACACACGGCTGCAGCTTGCAGGCGAGAAGTTATTTTGAGTTAAATTCACAGATTATTGCCGCCAAAGGCCTCGATCGAGTAAAATCCGGGCAAGCAGAAACATGCCACAGGCTCAATGCTGTTGCCGTACAGCAAGGGCTGAGTACACCGTTGCTGCGAACGCTTTCTGTTTTTCTTTTAACTAATGACAGCACATTGCCGTGCGATTGATTCATTTATTGTAGACGACATCACCAGCAAACTTGCGCGTCAAAATTATCGGAACTTCTCGAGCAATAGCCAGAATATGCACCAGACGTGGCTTCGGTACTGCCCAGGGATCCTTCATGTGCTCATCGAGTATACTCCACACTCCGAACTGGCTCCTAACAGAACGGATTCGACAAATTGACCGTCGAGGAGTTGGCTTTCGGCGAATTGGCCTAGACCCTCCATTCTTTTACAGAACCTACTTTGAGATATGCATTTTCTTTGCTCCATGCGCTATATCTAAGTTTCAACGTTTTCCGCTAAAACCGAATGAAACCGGGAAAAGTACGCGGAACTAATTTTTCCGAATTCGGTTTTAACTGAAAAAAGTAATTATTTTCGAGGGCGTTTGAAGGGGTGGATGGGGAATGTTACTTATCACTGACCGTATGACCACTTCCTTTCACAGTTTTCAGCTTGTCTCCGAGATCGGTTCAACTTTCAACAAAAGCTCCGTAGGCGCAGGGCTCTTCAGGACGAAATCTTGGATTTTTCCCCTGAGTTTTGTGTGCCGAATTCTTTGTTAAAAGAAGAGAGTTTATTCGTGAACTGAACAATGAAAATCGAGGGCATTCGTAAAAGCCGCAAATTTTACAACACCCATAGCTTCCGTCTACTGGAGGAGGGCATAAATACGATTGTTTTATTGTCGTTTCTGTGCTCTGCGCGAATTTACCACCTCTCGGAGTCGTGTAAATGGGGGAAATACGCACTGAGTATAACGCTTGCGATTTTCTGGATTTCGATATTTTCCTCCCCGACCGAAGTGGTAGTGAAGCTCATGTTCGTCCTGTGTACAAATAAGAGCACACAACGATAATGTAAAATCACGATAGGGCCCCAGTGGGTCTTGCAGAACAGGTCGCGTCGGCTGCCACGGACAGCAACAAATGAGAAAACCAGTGCCTGGTTCACTTGCTATGCATAAAAAAAAACGATATTAAATAATGCATTTCCTTGAGTATACTGGCTTCTGTCAATAAACCGAAAAAAACCGAGAAGACAAATATTCAGCGTAATAAGCCGAAAACCTCTATTTGGAATAAACACCGAAAAAGTACGCCGAATTTCAAAATAATAGAAACAGAAAACGCCGAACTGTAGCTGTATTGTCAATATCCTGTTTTGACGCCGTTCTCTTTTTTCGCTGTGCTGTTTTGACGCTGTGCTGTTCTGACGCCATGCGGTTTTGGCACGTGCTCTTATGTCGCTGTGCTGTTTTGACGCTGTGCTGTTTTGTCGCGTGCTATTTTGACGCGTGCTGCTTCGTCGCCGTGCTGTTTTGACGCTGTGCTGTTTTGACGCGTGCTGCTTCGTCGCCGAGCTGTTTTGACGCTGTGCTGTTTTGTCGCGTGCAATTTTGACGCGCGTGCTGCTTCGTCGCCGTGCTGTTATGAAGCTTTGCTGTTTTGACGCGTGCTCTTTTGACCGTGCTGTTTTGTCGCGTGCTGTTTTGTCGTGTGCTGTTCTGTCATGGTGCCATCAAGAATAGGTGCCACGGCAACGTTTTGAAGGTGTGTCATGTGTAGATATCTTTGCATCATATATCGGTCGTAGAGTTCGGGATCGTCCAGCTGTTCCGGCGATTTGTTATCAATAAAGGGAAAAAAACAGTCTGTAAAGTTGCTCTTATGCACACTTAACCATATATGTGTTCCAAATCTACTCTAATTGGTCAAATGGTAGCACAAATAGAGCGACGCTATGGAGGTTTTCGAAAGCAAAAGTACAAAACGGCGAGATTGAAAATGTGTGAAGTGTGGCCCATATGGTCATGTGCAATCGGTTGACAAATCACAATTAGGCAAGCAGCGCTCAAACTTGATGTCACGTGCGATTGGTGATAATGAGCCAGGCCACTGATAAGTGATGAGGAGCAGTCTGCGCGGTGTTCTGGAAACCGTCTACCGACTTGAAAAAAGACGTACCTTGCACTCACTCCTTTTCCGACGCCAATGGACGCTGGATCAAGCCCATTTCTGAACTGCGAGAGCCACCAAATTCCAGATACATTCGTCAGAGTAAAATAAAACGCTGCTTCAGAGGCACATCCGGCTTCACGCACTCGCAAAGCACATCCACATGGCGTCGAATCTTCCTCGGTATCCGCGCATGCGAAGGCAAAGAGACGCAACACTTCTGCGTGCCAGAGAGCTTTGATGACGCCGCGAGACCGGCGAAACTTGCTTTCGACAATTTTCCTTTGTCCCCAACGGCAGGTCTCAACGCTTACACAGGGTTTTAAAAACTTATTCGTTAAATGAAGACGAACGAGTAAAAACGATGTCTTCAGCATGCTGCCACCAGCCTCTGCAATGCTAGCAAACCGAAATTTGCCTGTGAGCAAGAGGACCATCCGGTGGCGTCATCGCTGCAGCGGCAGGAAGGACGTGATGGAAGTGATGGGGCCCTACGGCATATTGACAGCAGGCGGTAACCGCAACCGGCGGCGTGCAGGAAGGTTTATGCAAAATGAGGCAGTCGACCGGCAGGGGCTGCGCTGAGTTTCGCTGCATTCCTGACGGCAGGGCGCTACCCGACAATCGTCGCAGTCGTCAGCGACTCCGCCTTTCAACGTATTAGCGCACTCGCCGGTAACCGCGCATTTATGCTGCAACAACATGCTGCAATTGCGTTTTCCTGCTGCTCTCCGAATCCTCGACTCCCGTGACTTCGCCAGCGAGATTGCTGCTGGCGAACGCTGCCTGGCAATCGGGCCATTGCCACGCAGTATCAAGTGAACACTTCCTCCATGGGACATCTACAATAGGTCAGTCAAGTTCCAGAATCGTCGATATCAGCGCGGGTCCTCCTCTGGCGCTAGAATGCACCGAAGCCGGGTGACTCGCTTCCTGAGCACTGTAGCGCTCAGCATCCGGCGAAGTTCATCGTCCAGCAGTGCTGAATGCTGGAGGTTAAGGTTGCATCGACAGCGATTCGCCGGCAGGAGGCCGTGAACGCTGCCAGTTTCACGCTCATGGTGTAGCGGAGCCGTTCAGGTACGAAACGAGCACTCAATCAGCACGGCCAGGTTGTGACGATTGCCGACGGCGGTTCATCACAGCCTCTGTAACGTCATGTCTGGAACCGACTTCGACCGCACACCATGCTGATGGACCGCGCGAAACTAAGGACTGCCAGCAATGGCAGGCGCCATTCTCGTGCTCTGTAGCGGCTGGGCGCGCGCCCGGCGCATCTGTCCAGGCGGCGACTAGACGTCGTGTCGATAAGGTCCGCATCTACCTTTGCTGTAACAATAATGTATGCCCTAATCATGTTTTCACGCGCTGAATCCAGCGCTGCGGGTCCAGATACCTCGTGCATATTTGTCTGCTCGGTTCTGTTGTGTACGCTTCGGCATGTTTAGGTCGGGCGGAGCATCGGCGCTCACAGGTCGGCGACCACGTTCCGACGGCGACTTGCACATGCGACGCATTCAGCACTTGGGATCCAGATGCGTCAAATGGTATGCTTTAAACTGCCGGAGTACTGTCCGCCGCCAGGATTACGCGTTACGCGCAGTTTACGGAAAACCGCTTGCTTCGGCCACGCTCAATGACCGTCATTATCAGCTCCGGCCTCCGATGGATTCGCTTGAAGGCATGATCATGCTTTATAAAAATTTTAGCGAATAAAGAATCCGCTGCAGCGCTTTTTTCTGATGGATATCTTCGCTGCCGAAATCATCAGTGTATGCCTGCGCTGTAATGAGCTCAACAAACCGTTGCGTTTCCTGGTACGGAACTCTTCTCTTTACATCAGTGAGTGTCCTGCAGACATTGAATGAAAGTAATTATGCGGCAATAGTTATCGCACTTGCCAACAAACAGATGGTCATTCTGCCGAGTAAAATAATCAATCAGTACTGGGGTCGATTTTGATGCGGTGCCCAACAATGGTGCTGCACCTTCAAATAGTGTGCGCAACATTTATAAAGGACTCGAACACTTTCTTTTCACGGCACCAATCTTTTACCCGTGAAGGAGAAACACAGCAGCAATATAAAACGACGAAGGTGTTTTAATTTATGTGCGAAAAGAATGATAATTTAAAAAAAATGTGTTTAAGTTATGATTCTTAAGGTGCCGCTCTTAGCATTATAGTTATTACAATAAACGCTAGAGGCTCAGCTGGCGCTAGTGTCTATGGGACTTCCGGTTGCAAATTGAAGCAGACAGCATGCAGTCTACATTTCCAGCCTCCTGTGTATTCCTATGGGAAAACGCGCGTGAATTTTGTCTCTTCGCCGGAAAATAACATGAATAACTTTTGTCATTTCGGTTGTACCGGATAGTATGTACCTTTATTGGTATTGTGAAAGTGTAATTGCTTTAGTTACAGCATTTTTCTTTACCACTGAACGATGTTAAACTTCGCTCTATTTCAGGCCCAAACCTCTGTTTCAAGGAAGGTATGTGAAAACGAGCGACGATTCTAAGCAAACTAACGATCGAAAGGAATGTAGAGTGTGTTCAAGGTTCGCTAGCATTTCGGTGGTGCTTATATATTGCTAATATGCCCGTCCTGTCATTGGATGAAAATGACTCCGTCGTCGCATCTTTACGATCGGTTAAAGAAACATTCGAACGCAAAAAATAAAGCATGTGAGCTACGAAAGGTATGTCGTTTTATTATTTCCCATGTCGGGCAGTTTTTATCGGGCACCTGCTCTCTGGCTCCCCTATTTGCAAAGATTTGGAGCGTGCAGGTGATGATTTGAACCCAGAACAAGCATTTTCGCACATAGTATTCATGAGCAGAAAGAATGAAGCAGTACTTGTTTATTGCAAATCTGACTATATTACGTGGCTTTCAATTTATTTTGATCGTCTGCAGTGCACAAGGAGTTACTTATCCAGTGTTACTGCGTAGTTCTTGCCGTCTCTCTCGGTTTTCTACATGTCCCTCGTTTGTTTGGCACGTATATCCCCCATGTTGGAAAGCGTCGACGCCGTGTTCGCGCTAACAGTGTCCGACAGTGCACATAAATACACGTACGAAGCGGTTTTAACACCGTATTTCATGCCACGAATTTCAAATAAAAATGTTGTAACTGACCATTTATTTCGTCTGCGTGACTGAGGAATGCTCCAATGTGCCTAGTACGTACAAATTATTTGTGATATTTGCTCTTTATAATCGAGCGCAGAGAGAAAATGCACTCGCTTTTCCCCATAGGAATGCATTACCGGAAGTCAAATTTACTGACTGCTTGCTGTCTGCTTCAAAATCCAACAGCACACTTGCGCCAGCTGAGCCTCTAGCGTTTGTTGAAATAACTCATGCGCTCTTAGGCTCCCTTTCCGGGTTCAGCTGCATCGGCGCCGCCGTAGGCGTCGGCGTAAACGCGCGCGTTGCATTATGGGACGTTAGAGTTTCCCGGTATATTTAGCTGAAACCTTTCCCCGGTAAATTTAGAGGGAAAACTGACGTAACGTGACCTCAACAGCACTTCAGTGCTCTCCGTTAAATCTAGCGGGGAAAATCACGTCGCATATCGTGGTGTCACGTCACCTATGGACAAATTCAGTTTTTCCGCTAGATGTAGAGGGAAAATTGACGTGACGTAACCTCTACACCAATTCAGTTTCCCCGTTAAATTTATCGAGTAAAAATGACGTCACATATCTTGGTGTCTCGTCACCTGTGGACAAATTTCTGTTTTTCCGCTAGATTTAGCGGAAAATTGATGTCACGTGCAAAGGAGGAGGAGGAGGAAGGGTGAAGAAGGGGAGGAAGAAAGGTAAGGGAGAGGAGGAGCAGAAGGAGAAAGCAAGGTGGAGGAGAAGGGGAGAGAAGGAGAATAAAAGAGAAGGAGGATCGAAGGAGGGAGAAGGTGAGAGAGGAGAGAAGAAGTATGGGAGGATCAGGAGGGGAGAAGAGGAAGAGAGGAGGAGCAAAGGAGGGAAGAACGAGGAGCAGAGAGGACTGGGAGGAGGGGCATACCTCCTCTCCTACTCCTCAAGAGCTGCGCTCTAATTTCACGATACAGAGATTTATAAACGTCTTTAATATTTTATGTTGCAAATGTTAAAAATGTAAGATGAACAATCATAAAAAAGTATTGAAAAGTGTATTCTAATTCACGACACCCCCCACCAATAATGATGAGATGGAGCGTTAGACCACTCGACTGTTAGAATAGGTTAGTCAACAATTTCGGAGAGTGTTTTTCTTTCTGCCTACTGACGACAGTGAATTGATATCAGTATTTAACAATTTTAAAACAGTAAATCAATGACGTTCATGGCATTCAGATCGGGCCTGTAAAGCGTGTAATTTATTCTATCGTCCCTTGTTTGACCCACATTTATAACCTCGCCCTTCAGGATGGGCTGTTTCCTAAAAGAATGCAAGTGGCCAAGGTGTCCGTCCTCCATGCAGGGGATTAGAACAACGTGGGTAATTACAGGCCTGTGTCTGTACTGCCGGTGTTCTCTAAAGGACTAGAAAAAATTATGCACATGAGACTATATGCTTTCTGTGAAAAACATTCAATTATTACAGCTTGTCAATTCGGTTTCCGAAAGGGGTACTCGACAGAGTTGGCGATACTAAAACAGAAAGAAATGATACTTACAAACATCGAAAACAAACTGCTGACATTAGGCATATTTATCGATTTTCGAAAGCATTCGATCGCCTAAACCATAAAACTTTATTGCACAAACTGGACCTTTGTGGCATCAGGGTGTTGCCCTGAACCTAATCGAAAGCTCTTTAGGAGACCGTTATCAGTACGTTGAAATTGACGGGGAGCGTTCAAACATGCGCCAAATAAAGGCAGGTGAGAGAGTATTCTGGGAGTATTCTCGGGCCCCTTCTCTTCAATCTTTTTTATAAATGACAAAGTGAACTTAGATAATGGCGTCAACTACATAATTGCGCAGATGATACAAGTTTGTTTTTCTCTAGAACTTGCATTGACGTCATTATAGGAAGAGCTAATCAATTCTTGCAGAGTCTAAACATCTGGACCACCGAACATTCATTAACAATAAATGTTGCAAAAACTAAGGCAATTATTTTCCGCGCAAAAATACAAGCTGCACCAGCAGCCAGCCGAGAGGGCTCTCTTTGGCCTCAAGAGATGTGGAAATTGTAAAAAATGCTAAGGTGCTTGGCGCAACTTTTTAATGAACATATGATGTGGGATGAGACGGTAGTAGACACAACCATAAAGCTCTCAAAGGTTGTCGGCGTTTTATATAAATACCGTAAAATCTACCATCCTCGATAATGCTGTTTATATATCACGCCGTGTTCTGCTCATATTTCAATTATTGTTTCCTGGTTTGGGGCCTACAACACTACAGACTCTTTTATAATGCAAAAGGAGGCAATGCGAATAATATGTAATGTAGCGTATGATGACTCCACGATATCTTTGTTTAAAAACTTTACACATTAAAATTCACGAATCATTATAGTTACAAGCTTTTTAATGTCATATCAAAGATCATTAAACAACCCTGATAGCGTTTTTTAATTCAGTCTCAGGTTTGGAGTCGCGGGACAAAACATACAGCACTCGTCATTCTCGAAACTGGGCCGCACCGCGCTTCAGAACCACTTATGGTGACCAGAGACTGGCTTTTACTCTCCCAAGAATTTTAAACAACCCTGAAGCAAAGAGAATTTCCGTGGCAAACACAAGCAAAAAGGAAATTCGTGACCTATTGGAGTGATCTATTGAATAGATTGCTGTCATGTTTTGAAGGAGCAGAGGCTAGATTGCGTATATATTTTTGAAAGTCAATGTGCATTGTAGTGTGCTCATTACTAAACTCTTGGAGCAAGCGTGTGCTACTTGAATTATGTTTACCTTGTTTAAACCTTCGCACTGTATATAATTGACACCACTATCCTGTGTAAGCACTCGATTACCTGTCTTTATATATGTTCCATTGTTCTTTCACTCACATGTTGTGTTTCTTCTGCGGATGTAAAGGGGAGGCGGGAGCGATTGATTGTTTGGATCAAACATAACATGAGATAAATATTGGCAACGGAATTCATTGCGTTTGCAATAGTGTTTGACTAGAAAAACCACATACATGGCAAACGTCATACTAAAACCAAGCCGAAATAACGCAGTGAATAACCATTACAAGCGAAGATGTTTCATATGTAAATCCGCACTACAGCTGTGAGTAAAAACCATTGCCTTCATGTACTATGCGATGGATAACTTTGTAAATGGTGCGGTAAGCGGTTAAAAAAGCAGCATAGCATTTTTAGAACTTGTCTTTAGCCAGTATAGGGCAAGATAAGTTCACAACACCTGCTGCAACTGTCATCCCGTTATCCGAAACCGGCACCCAGTGCCACATGGGACAGGCCCCCAAGCATGCCGTATATTTTTAAGCGTGCGATGACACGTTCCACATGAAACCGTGTACTACTGATGCCTGCCGTCCTTGTCGCGGCTTCTGCAGAGAATTGACATCTATTGCGCAAGTATGGATGCTGTAAAATTTCTAGCTTTAACTTGTTACTTTCGTCCTCAATGTAAAAACCCTATCAGCTACGACGTAATCAGTGAACGAATCAAGCTTTTCTAAGATGTTCGACTTTAGCACTTTTCCTTATCTGATGATCTCCCGCTGAACCCATCATTAAAGAAGGTGATCAGCCCTGCGGGAGAAATACCAACTAGAAATTTTGCTGTGTCCCTTCTCTTGTAAGTGTGAGTATGTCCATATTCTACAGGCCAGGCATGCTGCTTTTCGATTTCGATCTCCGTGCCATCATGGATGGCTCTTACATTTATAAAGTTTTGAAAACATCTGGGTAAGTAATTAAAAACGTCGTATTTGCTATGACCATGGCAAGGCTGCTTTCATGATTTGACTGAGAGCTAGCAGTGTGGTGTGGATGCATCGACTGGTGGATGCTTCGTTGATTTTTAAATTGATGGCTAAGCATGTTAATCGTAAATTTGTCTTCATTTTGGTAAATACGAGGATCACCTTTTCTCTCAATTTGAGCTCAGACGTTTGCGAATGAATTTTCTCGGCACACCTTACAATGGCATCGAGTAAAGCCATTGACTCCACGCCAGCGTAGGCTCTGACAGACGCGTCAGTGGTGAGCAGGTCGGATAACCTCTGGATTTGCACTAGAGCAGTAGAAGTGTTTACTTGCACTGCCTTGTTTTGGGCTACTTCCCTTCAGCCAAAGTTCTTGAACAGGTCTGGTCAACTGCAACACAAGCAGCATTTCTGCTGCTTCCAAGTCTTCAGGTGTAGCCTTCCGCACTGGTGTCCACTTCAGGAGAAGTGCAGTCGCTGGATAATGTGGGTGGTGGTGGTGAATTCGAAACAAGTTCTACACGTTAGAAACACAATGTCTAAACTATTGGCATGGAACTACATTTGTGCTTCAGCGAAACCTGAAGGTGAACGGGCTGTATAAGATATATATACTGATTGAAAACATTCACGAGGTACATCCTGTCGTGCTGCAGCCCTCCTCGATCTGGCCTCCTGTGCTCTTAGCTGAGCAGCGCAATCGCTTCTCTCATGTGTTGGTACCGGGAAGCACATTTATGGGACAGCTCCCTTTTTCAGCCGCATTTTCTGTGGTGATTGAATCGCTAAAAACAGTGAAATAATTGTTTGATACTTCCCGAAGTTAACACTAAATGAAATCACGATTGTCATTATGTATATCATAAAAGAGCCGCCAACTACTTCCCGAAGTTAGCACTAAATGAAACCAAGATTATCATGATGTGTATCATAAGAGAGCCACCAACCATTGGATATAATATTGAACATTGATTAAGGCTTACATCTTTCTTGAGTGTACTTGGCTAACCAGTCGGTCTTAATCACTGGACAAACTATATGGCTCAACCTCACTGTCAACACTCCCTAGGCACATCGTGGCATGGATGTAGTATAGCAAGCCTTCTTATTTATGAGCAGTGGTAGCTATGTCCTGCTGTTGTGTCCTCAATATTTGTTAGACTGACAAGTGTGTTGAACTAGCATTACTTACCGAGAATGCACCAGGAAAATTCTGAGCGGGTGAAATGGCGGCGGCGCACGCAAATGTATGGTGTGATCTGCTTGCCAATCCAAAACTTAGTTTGCCAAACCTTCTTCAAGCGGACGTCCGAAGGTAAGGAGTGAAGGTTCATATTTCCTTTCACAGCCCGGTTGTCAAACTGTTGCACGGAGCACATATTGTGGCTCCGAATCTTTACTTTCGCCATTCTTCACGCTTCTCCCGAGAAACCAGAACATGCGAAAGCAAGCAGATCACTCTTTTCGCACGCGGAGAAGTCTACTCAAACAGAAGGCTAGATAGCAGGGGCGTTGCGCGAGTTTTGAAAACTTGCATGGCGTGTATATATTTTTTTTCTCCCGCTTAATATAAACCTAAATATAAATATTTTCAAACAGGTAGTACTCGGTTATACAAGCTTCAGATTCTTAAAGTGGTAGCTAGGAAGCTACTGCTTTAAATGCTGAGATTCATCTCTCCGTCAGTAGAGGGCAGTAGAAAACACGTGGCCATATCGAAGTTTCGGTTTTGTTATCACGCAGTGTCGGTCGGATTTTCAGGAGGTATATTTATGTAGATACATGTAATTAGTATATATTGATGCTCCTAATCCAAGTCGTAACACCTAAAGTTGAACTTTTGAAAGGAAACAAAGTAATTTGCCAATAGAAAAAAAAGTCAAAAGCATTAAAGAGCGTGAAAATTACCCAACTTTTCCAAAAGACATGGCTCCGCCGTCAACTATTGATTTGGTAGATATTTTAGCATATATCGGAGTCCAGAATGAGGAATGCGAGGCACCACATCGCCGACGCTGTCTTGTGGAAGGCGAGGCCGTGCTGAATGCTAAGCATCTGATATGTTTCAGCATTGTGTTCCGACAACGACGCTGGCGCAAAATTATTTGCAATAAGCGTGCAGACCAGTCAGATCAAAGCGAAACTTATACAATTAATGTCAACCCTTCGAAAAGAAAAAAAATCAATGTAAGCATTACTCCCGCAGTCCTAATTTTTGCTGTATCACGTTCCTTTAAATATAATTAGTTTGGTGATTTCATCTCAACTCAGGCACAAATTCTGGGTCGAATTTTTATTTTAGAAAAAGAAACTGTTCTTGGGAAATTTCTGTTACAAAACAAGACCCCAACGGCAAGTTCGTATAATTTTTGTTCTCAAGTTATGGTCCGTTGAAGCGGCCAAAGTGGAAACTGACGTTTTCTGAGCTTATCGGGGGTAGCAATATTTCACTCCATCCCTTCTCCCCACTTTTCACTCTGCATCAATATAACTTTTTGGGAACACTCTTGAGATATGTCTTTTATGCTAATTAAGCGTCTTGGTCATAACATTTTTAATGCTTTTATTTGTCAAACCGCCTCTCTTCAACGATATTTGACGAAGTTCAGCAAGCTGTGCTGTGTATCCTAATAAACATATTTTTAGGATTTTTACATCCCCTGTAAAGCTCCGATTAAGTCTTTCTTTTGAGTATAATTTGAATATTTTGCGATAAATATATAATGCGCTACATGTGCATGAAAAACGAATATTTTGAAAAAACTACCAAGTTTGGAGTTGATTTTAAAAAAAATGCTTTTTACGGTTAGGTAATAGAGTAGTCTATCAGGAACTATCAACAGAAATTGTAATGTATTGTTTCTATGGCCGCTATTAAGACTCGAATCTCGTGCTATGAGCGTTTTGAACGAGACTTCGCACATGCGCTCTGCTGAGCAGAATTTTGGCCCACGTAAGGTTTTCTATTTATCGTTAGGAATTGCCTCAATATCCAATCATAAACATCAATAAAATTCGGATTAGTGTACTTAAAAGAAGTTACTTAGAAGTCCATATCCACAAGTGCGGGCACAGCGCTTACTTCCAATATGGAGGAATGCTGATCGTTAGAAAGTTCCTTTTGGGCCTTTTGCTTTCGGCTTTGAGTTTGAAATACCGGACTTGATATGTAATTGTCATATTTTCTTATGTCAAGCAGATATGCAGTGCATATACATATGTACGATTTAGTATCTGACGCTTAGGAAGTACGGTTTATTTTGTGCACGTACGAATTCTTTCGTAAAATAACGATCATTTCGTAGCGTGTAAGGCTTCAAATGTGTTAGTCATGTGTTTAGGTTTCATTTCTAATTTGAGTGATTCATGCCGGGTTACTTAGACTCTTTCTTCTCGACTTAAGTTTGTCCGGGAGTCTAGATACTACGTGTCTTCTCCACTAATACATTGGGCGAAGCTCACACACCTTGCAAATCACGCCAGTGCCATGTAAACAAGTATTGATAGGATAAATATTGTTGCTTCACTGGCTTTTAAGCTCAGATAGTGAGGTAAGTGCTAACAATAAATAGAAAACCTTACATAGGTCAAAATTCTGCTCAGCTGAGCGTCTATGCGAAGTCACGTTCAAAATTCAACAAGCACGAGATTCGAGTCCTAATAGCGGCCATACAAACAACATATTACAAGTTCTGCTTGTAGTTGCTGACGGACTAGTATATTACCTAACTGTGAATAAAAAATGAAAAGAATGAAAGGTGTTTTTTTTTAAAGCGACTTTAAACTTGCCAGTTTTTTTAAATATTCGTTTTTCAGGCAAATGCTCCGCGTTGTATGTTCAGCGAAAAATATTAAAATTATTCAAAAAAGAAAGAGCTTAATTGGAGCTTTGCGGCGATGTAAAGATCGTAAAAATATATTGATTAGGTCACACAGTACCGCTTGCTGAACTTCGTCAAATATTGTTGCAGAAAGGCGGTGTCCGAATAAACAAAAAAACGAAACAAAAACTTTAAACATATTATAACGTAGACGCTTTATTAGCATAACTCGCCGTTTGCATCTTATTTTATTAAAGGAATTTACAATTTACAGGTAGTTACTCAAAATTTCGGAGGCGTTAATTATGAGTTAGTGTATTTTTGTGAGTCGCTTGTATTACTGGGCGACAAGTGAACATAAACCAAAATGCAAGCTTTTATAGCCGCCCTACGAACAAAATATTACATTTTTCTGTTTATTTTACTTTATAAAACACTGCAATAGGTAGCTAGAGAAAAACAATTAGCCAAAAGAAAAGGTAGGCTTTTTAGAAAATCGACCTCCGATTCGCAAAAGTTTTGAAATAGTCCTTGTTTTACGAAAAAAAAAACATTGTATTTTTTTCTTTTACACACAACATCAAATTTCTTATCATTAGAAGGAGTATACTCTAAGCTTTCTGAAAATACTAAATATGTTAAGACACCTCATATAGGTCCCACGGAAGAGCTGGTAAACGTTCACAAATATCGTCCAAAAACGTAATATTGGCAAATTTTCTAAAATATATTTCAGATAAATAATCGCGTTAAAATTATTTATCAGAGCATAAGTGTGTTCACGGGTATCTATTAAAAAATAGGAGGTGCCAATTTTGAATTAGTGTATTTTTGGGAGTAAGTTGATTTACTGACAAAACAGTCAAACAAAGTCAGATTTCAAGCTCTTATAGCTGCCATACAAAGAAAATATTACATTTTCTATTGATATTACCTTATAAAGCACTGCAATAGCTACATAGAGAAAACAAATCAGCCAAATAAAAGGTAGATTTTTTTAGAAAATCGATCTCCAATTTCTCAATATTTTCTAGTAGTCCTTGATTTACGAGAATACACTGCCGTTTCCCTTTAGCACACAACGTTAAATTTGTTATCAATAGAAAGAGTATGCTATTAGCTTTCTGAAAATACTACATTTGTTACAATATTTCAAATAGGTACACTTGGAAGAGCTGGTCAAACTTTGACAAATATTGTCAAAGGGACACACTTTGACAATATTTAGAACAAAAGTAAAGATAAATAATCACAACCAAATTATTGACCATAGATAATCCCTATATCTGAGAATGGTCCAAAAAGTTACATTGCACTACCAAAAAAGGGCAAAACGTAGAGAGGAGTGAAACATGACACCTCCGACAGGCGAGAGAAGCGTCAGTTTGCGCCTCGGCTGCTTAAAATGTCCATAAGTCGAGAACGAAAATTCTGGGGAACATGCGGTTTGCGCCCTCCTTCATTTGAGAAATGCCCCCAAACGTATATTTTTTTCGTTTTAATTAAAAATTCTACCCCAAATCCGTGCCTGAGTTGAAATGAAACTACCCAGTTATATTTTGTAATGTACTGGGCTGACTGACATGGTGAGCAACTCAAACTACGCGAAGTAAACCAAAATATCTCCTTGATTATGTATTCACCCACTTTTATTTAAGGCAAAATCCTCTTGTAAGGCAGGCCTTTCAGGTACCTGCAAGCATGCTGTGAATGCATTGCTGTTCATCAACAGGTATTTAACTTTCGTGGTTATGGAAGGCAGGCAACTTAATTAGTTTCACAATATTTTAGTCACGAACCTGACTGATGTGGTGAGCATGGTGATTAAAAATGCAATTGTGATCTTAGTGTGCGTCATGTAAAACTAATGAAAGTGAATAATTTGATGTTTTTCTCTCTCTAGGTCTGGTATCGATACCTTAGAGGAGCTGTCCACAACAGATTTGACGCAGTGTTGGGGAAGGCATCAGACTGCTCAGCTCTACTAGCCTAGGTAGCTTTCCGAGCTCTGTCATGGGAATCATCAGAAGCAACCTTCCCTTCCCAATGACCTGCTAGAAGAAGTGTGACCCGAACAAATTAATACAGCACCCTAGTCGGCTTTGGCACTTCCTATTAATAGAATTCGAGGTACCGAAAATTGCGAACTGCACCAGTCATCACTGACAAGAAAATGATTAATTTGTACGATCGTATCACACCCTGCTCCAGAGTGGTAGACTACATGGAGATGAAATGTTGCGACGAAGTCACGGTGTCAGATTCAAAACTATGGTTAGTTGCATTCTCGATGGACTTTCTGACTCCTGAGCAAAGAGTATTCTTTGATACTCATATTGCAGTCACGAAGCAAGAAGCTATTCAGCTGTGTCAAGCCACGGTGCTGCAAGATAACACACGGTGGCTTTCCGAAAGAAGGTTACGCATAACGGGGAGAATCTCCTGTGGGCTGTTCACATTCGAGCCGTTGGGTGAGGCAGAGTGGGAGCTTAAGATAGAAAAACTTTTATCATGGGCGCAAAATCAAAGGTAACAAGGCGACAGCCTATGGAAAGGCGTCGGCGCCTGCAGCGCCCGAGATGTACGAGGTGAGGACGTGCAACGCACCAGAAAGGTTTGGTCTTGTTGTGAACCCTAGCATCCCAGGGCTCGGTTACAGCCCGGATGAAGTTGTAATGATGGATCACACTCATCTCAGTTTATTCGAAATCAAGAGTCCTTCTCGTGGTAAACCTGTATCCATCAGGAGGCTCGTTGAAAAAAAAAAAGATCCCCTGCCTCATCATGAGGGGCAAGAAGCTTGCGCTGAAGGAGAATCATTCGTATTACTCGCAGTGCCAGCTGCGTCTCCTGCTATATAACCTTGACGTGTGTCCTAATTGTCTTTTCAAATGTACGGTCAGCTGTAATTCGAATAGAACGAAATGAGAGCCACATTACAAATCTCGTGAGAAAGCTACATTACGTGTAGTTCAAGCACATGCTGCATAAGCTCTGTGAGATGAATGACAGACGCTAAGCAGTCCATGTACAAGAGTACCGTAAATTCTGGACTATAATCCGCACCAGGCGTGTAGTCCGCAGAAGCCGATTTGAGCCTAAAATGTTTTAGGCTCAAATGATTGTTTAGGTAGTTTGCGCTTGGTGCATAATCCGAAGGGCCTGATTTCCGCACCCAGTGCATACTCCGCCAAGCTGGTGCATTGTGTGTTGGTGCTTTTTTCCTGGGTGGCATTTTTTTCAGAAGTTATCCGTCGAACGCCCATATCCTCACACTCTTCTTATCAACCGCTGTCCTCTTCGACTTGAGCTCTTGTGCACACTCTATCACACATAGTTTAAAAGCTACGGTAAATGCTCTTGATTGTTTTGTGGCATCGCTACCGTGGTTCCAGAATGACTGCAGAGTCACTTATTTTTCTGAAACAACATTTTTACAATAAAAACTTTTGGCTGTTTGGGATTCCTTTTTGCCCAATCACAAAGCTCCTGCACAAGGTCGTGCCTGTCCTCTTGGGGGCAATACGTGTGTCACCGCGGTCAGCCATGAGTGCAGAAAGAACAAGGGAAACACAGTGCTAGCATGACCCTGCGTTACATTTGCAAGTCAAAACGGCGTGATTTCAGTGGTGCCACATGTCAAGTGATACTTGTAAGGTACAAACAATTCTGAAAAACAAGTCCGCCTCTGTGGATTGTCTGCACAGCATAATATGAAACGATTTTGGAAAACAAATATCATGTATAGTCCGCACCTGTAGATAGTCTAGAATGCCTAAAATGTCAACTTTTAAATATGTATAGTCCGTAAACTATAGTCCGACAAATACGGTAGAAACGTTGGACCAGAGTAAAGTAACTAAATTCCACGAACAGAAAAGTGTTCTGAGAACCAAGACTCGAATTTAATTATGCATTGTATAGTCACTGCTGATTGTTTTGGCTATAGACTGCTTTTCTGTAACGATGCAGATGGGACAAATGAACCTTGAAATAAATGTATTGAAGCACATTATACGCGTTGTCTCTTGAAGCCACATGGTCAGGGGAAAAGAGTGCCATTACCTAATTTTCTAACTGCACACCAATGGACACTATCAAACCCCACCGAGTCAATGGTCAATTTTCCATCACAATATTTATTGCCGTGTAATCACCAATTCGGCCCAATAAAAACTATGAGGCTGTAGCCTATAGCACACCCATCCTGGATCTGCAAAGCTTAGGCTGTAGACATGCATCATCACATGAACATCTTTCTTATCAATCTTAAACAAAAACACTAGATATGCAACCAAATTTCCTTATCAGCACATTTTTGGCAAACTGAATGGTCCACACTGTTACACGTTTTGCTTTGGAAGCAAGCCAATTCACAATACCACTAGTGGCATACATCGTGCCAAGCATTAGTACCGCACGTGGCAGCAAAGTGTCTTTCTTAACTAGGGAAGCAAACCTAATCGATTCTGTCGTTTAAAGCACCTAATACGGGATATATTATCAATAAAAACTTAGGGCACTCAAAAGGAATTTGTTTCACTGAACAAACATGACTTTTTATTGGACGTTAGGCAATGTAAGGCCGAAGGTATCCACTCTGTAATCGGTACAGAAGCATTGGCTTGGTAGTCGGTCATAAGTGATAAACTACAAAAACAGAGGTGGATTAGAAACGTGATAGAATCGCCTTTGCACGAGGTACTTACACTAAATCATGTCTACATAAAGCGGCTATGGCCCACCTTGCTAGCAGCAATCTTAGCATTTATCCGTGTAGTCGTCACACTTACCAACCGTGAGCGCTGCTGCTAGTCCTTCTGCCGTCAACTTTGAGTCGCCGTTGAGCCTGAAGAACTGCTCAATGAGGCCCATATCCATCCACTGAGCACACACACAAGCACGGGAAATAACTCTCGGTGCCAAGTACAAGCGAAGAACCTGGGCGGAAAGCCCTGAATGCTAAACTAGCAGCTTAAGGTGACGGCGACTGACTGCGTAGTACACATGTTGCGCTCCTTCGACGCCAGCATCGCTGCGCGCTGTGGGTGGTCGTAGCTAGTCGTAGCAGATGGTGCCACCTCTGCTGCTAGTACCAGAACTTCAGAGCCGCGTAATTTTCTTGCTGCCGAAATTTGTAAGCCTACGTTCGCGGCCAACACACTTTATGCAAAGCCAACACCCAGCAAACCTATCCCCTTCTTCCTCTGTTGGCGACACGGCCACCAGGGTGGTGACACCGTCGCTGAAACTCCTCAATCGAGTCAGTATAATCATGCTTCGGAACATCGTGTCGTTTCTCCGCGCGTGCCACTACCGGTCACGTCTCTGGCTACTATCATGCTAGCCTATTGAAACATGAGATTAATTGGTTCCTGCGGGAACCATGCGCCAAGATTATGGGGCGGTGACAAACTTGGATAAGCGGATACATTGAGTAAATGCAAGCTATATAAAGATACCCCCAGAATTCTGAAAAAGAACATGCTGAGGAAATATCAGTGGCTATCACATGTTTCATCTGGTTGCTATTTATTATAGATTATTCAACTTCTCACGTAGTGTCAGCGCCACCGGTCTCTTTTGACATGGCTTGGTCGTTTCAGTTTACATTGTCTATACCTGCATTTTGTTCAACGTGTATTTGCCACAAAAATACTTTGTTTCAGAAGAAAACTTTACGACGTCTTTTGATTTTTATCCCGCCCCCATTTTGCTTGCAGATGCTTTTTGCGTTTAAAAAAATGGACGGTGTGGAGGAATAAGTTTATAGTAGGGAAGCCTGTCGCCTTTGCGGACATTTTAAAGGCCAGCAAATAAGGATGTTTAAAACAGAGTGAACCTCAACGTATTTGTCTGTTTGTTTTCAAAGCAGCTTAAAGATTGTTTTTATTTTAAACTTAGTAAAACATACAATTTGCCGTGTGACTAGTTCTTTATGGCATGCGTTTTATATGCGTCTCTACACTGCATATGCAAGAAATGCCAACTCGCTCCTCTTTTTACAGTATTTTACGTGTGTAAAGCTTCCAAATTTCCGCTTACTTTATAAATGCCTATCCGTCTCTGAGTGTGCCTTAACATTCATTATACACAAAATAACATAAACAAAATGTTTAGTTTGCTTCAACTTTCACAAGGGGACTACAGGTTTGTATTATTTCGAACGTTGGTAGGATTAATGTGAGAACCACATCCACGTAAAACATATCAAACTAATATTTAGAACAATATCTGAATGTTCTGCAACCTAACTGTTAGATGAAAACGGTGCTACGTTTCCTATATTAAAGCGCAACGGAAACTACGTACTTTATATAGCACACCTTCAAATACGCTTACGAATATCGACTATAGCTAATGTCTCTCATTTGCCTGTGGTGTTGTAATAAGGACATTGCTCTACCCATATCTAAAATGCAGTAAAAGCATCTGAAACAACAGTTGGAAGGTGTTCCTACCAATCATACCAGTATAACTTTTAACTATTTGGATTATGGAGCTGGAAAACTTACTGGAATTGTGTCTGGAAACCTGAACTCCAGAATGCCAACAAAAGACAATTTTCGGAAAACCTCAAATCAAAATATAATCCATATATATATACAGTTCCAAACTCCATATAGCGAAAGTTTATACTGAGTTATTCCGAAAGGTTAGTTGGTTTTCTTACCAGGATTTACAATTTAAATTGGTTGAAAATATTATCCCATATTTTGCAAAAGTATTATACAGAACAAAACACACAAAATGTTGTAGGAGGCTGTGCGCGAAACTTTTTATTTAGGAAGCCGTTGAATAAACACTTATGAAAACATGTGGAAAAAACACCATTTATATGTCATCCGACAGCTAATTGCATGGTAGGTGAAAATGGACAAGGGCCAAGTTGACCCAGCACGTTTCCTGTTTATAAAAATGCCTTAATTATGGCCCGTGATACTCTTATCGCATTAGTAGGTTAATCTGGCGTACGTGGTTTTCTAAAGGTGGTCATGACTCGTAATGATTAATAGATTAACAAATATCAACTTGTACTCACTCTTTACAGCGGAATGGGTCTATGTAAAAAAACTGAGTTGTCCTGAACTCGCAATCGCCGGTCCCACGTAGATCACTGCCAACACAGCTATACTGCCGAGGCGGATTTTTCTAATCCGTGGCTCCCATTTGACTGCCAACGTTAAAAATCCTGCGGTAAAAGACGGGTCAAACATTTGCGCTTGAGTATGACCGTCTGCGTTACAACCATGTGTAACTGCAAACGGCGAGGTTGACACTGTGTCAACGAAAATCTACGCAACGTTCCACAGTGGTAGACAAGAAGTCGTAACGCGGTCAGTGATACGCCAACCCAGCTGCCTGAATCAGCCTCATGGCGCGTTTACACTTGATGATTCACGGGCGGATTCACGCCGGCGGAATGTGGAGTTTCGAGCCCGGTGGCGAAGTGGACTCGTCGCTGGCGGGAAATCTGGATATCGGTCCCGGACTGATTCAAACTTTCCGCCAGCGACGAGTCAATTTCGCCACCCGGCTCCAAAATCCTCTTGCCACCTGCACGGGTCCGCGAGCAAGTCTGCACGTGTAAGGGCGCCAGAAACGTGCGAGGATAAATTGTGTCCAGGGTTCAATATCATCTCCTTAATTGTGTCGCATAGTGTACGCTTTTTGGGGCTTAGGAAAGTGGGACATTTCTTTGATGAAACGTAACTGTGAAACTGGCAGTTAGGTGCAGCTAAACATGCAGCTTAGACAGAGATGACATTAACCATTCGCGTTTGGCGGCGTTTTGTAAAATTGAGAAGACAGCCGTTTCGCCATTATTTTAGGAGGTTATGGAGTTTTTCTGTCATGTCATATTCTATATTATCTTGCTTTTTTTAATTTCTAAGATATCCTAGCTTTCTTTTCTTTTCCTTTGCCCTCTTCCCATTTCTCTTTTTTTTCGTTTATTAATGTAGGGTCGTGATTCTGAAGAAAAAATCGATGTGACCTTATTGTATTGTTGCTAGTTCAAAACAAAGTCGTCGTTCCTTGTCGGAACTGTTTCTTATTCTTTCGGTGTCCCTCAGCTCAACCAACACGCTTGTAAGTCTACATTTACAGAGGATTTTATCGTTTTCTTACCTGAGATACGAATTTGTTCAATTTGAAAGCGAGAGTTTTCTCGGCTGTTGATTGGACTTGACGTCACAGCTTTATGGCAGGCGCACATATTTGGCAAGCGATAATTTTGTATCGTTTCACGAGTCCACAATCGATACGTATTTTGTTGAGTGTTTCTTACGAACATACAAACGAAGAAAAATATGTCGCAGCCTTTGATGTGATTGTCCTTAGTACTTCATCATCCACCGGTTGATGTGAACTTGTGTACTAGCAGCAGAACTACTTGAGGAATTAAAATGAAGCTCCGGTTGTCGATTGCTTTTAACTTGAGATGGTAGACGATCACAAATTCAGCCTGTGTCTGATGCCTCTTCTCCACGGCGTGCACTCTGTTCATAGCAGACGATCAAATTTGTATTCGTTACGTTAGCAGACTACGTAGAAAGGGTAAAAACACAGGCGAGCAGGTGAAGGACGTGCATAGTAACCGGAGACACGGAACGATAAGAAACAGACAAAACACCAAGTTTCAACCGTAGCTCATAGTTTATTTGAAGAACGAACGCTTTTATATATACGGCAAGACCTTCTTCACCAAAAAAGCAACACCTCCTCCCCACTAGGTCACCGAAAGCCGGATGACACTAAGAAAGATCCAAAATGATTCAAGGTGCCCCTCTCCTTTCACACCAACCAGCCTCCCAGACGGCCTAGTTTGAGGGCTGACCAGCCACATGCGATAACAGGCAACTGAAACACAGCCCTTACTATTCTAAACAAAAAAACACAAAACAAGACCTTTGAGACAGAAAGGCAGCTTTATATCACCGTCGAATGTCAAGGACGATGTGCTTACACAATTGTCAAAGGTCGAAATACGCATGGTCTCACTCAGAACTCTCCAACAATTTTCTTTCTCTTTGTACAAA
Organism: Ixodes ricinus; assembly: GCA_037355805.1. Taxonomy (NCBI): domain Eukaryota; kingdom Metazoa; phylum Arthropoda; class Arachnida; order Ixodida; family Ixodidae; genus Ixodes; species Ixodes ricinus. The sequence goes on from JAZHYW010022521.1 coordinate 27,793, forward strand.
CCCTGGTGACCCTACTCATGTGCCGTGTTTTTTGTTTGTTTTAAAAACACGGACTAGGAACCGTTTTTTTTTTTTAAATGCGTCTGCAAACAATGTTTTAGAGAAGAGAAATCCCATTCTTTGCTTGCATGAGCAGACGGGTCGTTTTCGTAACGGTATTTAAGCTCGCTTCCTGAGCTGTCCTCGCTCTAGCATCTCGTGGTAACGAAGATCAGACCTCTGAAGATTCCTGGCTCCAGAGTTTGTAGTAAAAAGGTTACAGTCTTCAACCGAGTTATATTCCTAGATAACATTCGGTGCACGTACCTTAAGTTTGCAACTTCCTTTTGGTAGATTATTTGCTTTCTGCGTTTCTTTTTGCAAAGTTTTAAATGTTGGTAAAAGTATACTATTATAATGTCACTCTGGTTCCCAAAGAAGTTATGTCGGGACTAATCCGGACAAAGCACTCGGCTATTGGCCGTGAATTCCAGCGTCAACAACATGAACACCTATATTTGTTTTCAACGATGTCAAAATTTGACCAGAAGCTCTTTGTTTGTTTTAGACACAGAATGAACACCAGTACATATATTTCATGAATGTGCGCATTTGCAAACATCCTTCAATTTTTTATTGATAAATATCGTCGCGCCGTGTGTCCCTTTCAGATAGATAGTCTCCATTACGCGCACGTTGCATTCCATATTACTTTGGCCGGATCACGTGAAGAAAGCAGGTGAGCGAACACCATTAAATACACGCAACTATCCTGGGCCGCCCTCGAAGAAATGCCGCGACCGGGGCATAACTTCCACACCCTCGTTTCTGGAGGCTAGCCCGAGCAACATCAGCGTCCCGCACCCCAAGACTTTCACTAAATTGACGCTCCCGAAACCGCGGCGCTTATCGGAACTCGTGAACAATAAACGGGAGAGGCCATAAAAGAAACCTGTCGATCTCCCCGCCACTCGCAATGCAGGCCGCTTGGGGGCCATAAATAAAACACGCTTCATCCGCCGCTGTTCTTTTCTGAGCCTAGGCAACGCAGCCGGAGTGAAAGCGTGCCAGTAAATAAATACGAACGGCGCTGATAGCGGCTGTTCAATATTGGTCCCATTGCGAGCAATTTCGTTTTCTTATGTTTCATAAAGTTAGCAACAGCCTAAGACTAACTGAACTGTAAACGTTATATTTGGGGAACGTAATTTGTTCATGATTAACCAATTTTTATCATTATTACGTGGTCAAGCTAAATCCACATTTCGTCAAACTCACGAACGCTGCAGTCGAGAGTGTCAACGCTGTTTTACTTTTGTTAAAATAAAATTGATAGGCGCGAAAGCAGTGTAAAACTCATGTCCTTAGCCGAGCGACAAGAGTTTCTAACTTCGCCAGTTCTAGGTTACAATTATGTTAATCGAAGTTTGCAAATTGAAAGGACCGGTCGATTAAACAATACATTATTATTGCCGTGCGTCGATTGAAACTTTTAGCCGAATTATTCACCACCCTTTAATCGATTAATTGATCGATTATTCGGTCTCGTTCATTTCCATGCATGATATATAAAAGAGCAAAACAGTTGTGTGTGCCTTTGTTGAATATGTGACAAACGGCGCAATACAAAATTTGGTTTCGAATCAAACAAAATGTGCTGTTGAGAACAGTTCCAAGACACTCGCATTCACAGGTTATTACTTCAGATTATTAATCCTAGAGGTTCGTTGATATTCTCCGGAAAGAGCGACCTCCCTTGATTGTTCACAATAGTTTCTGCTGCGCTAAACGGACACTCGAAAAGCGTTGAAGTGACTGAGCCACGCCTGGACTTCTGCAATCGTTTGAAGTTACAAATTTCGTTCCTACAGTTTGCTTTAGGATAAAATTCAGCTAAATTTTACCCTCCATACTAGTGTGCTCGTGAAGATCTGCGTGGTGAAAGCGTTGACTTTTACTTTTTACGAACAAGAGCGCCACAAGTTTCGTCGAAGACGTTCTCCGCCTGATGAACCGTTCCGACCCAAACGCTCCCGAAGAAAAGAAAAAAAAACGTTATGGGTCCTGATGCGGGTATTGAAAGAAAACATCTTCGGAGGCCTTATGCCTACCACCGTCGAAGGTTTCGTCACGAAGGTTACAAACATCGAACGTGTCCTTAAAGTACGGGCCTCCTACTACCATGGACTTCCCGGCGGAGCTGCCTGCTCGCCTCCTAGCTGCAACACCCCGGACATCCGCAAAGATCACCCGGGACGTCATTAGGTTGGAACTCAAGAAACACCTTCGACCTCAATCCCCGATGTGGTCAGGGAAGAAGTCCAGCAAGCGCTCCAGCCGGAGGTTCTCGTCAACGCCGCTCCGGAACCCCGGCCCTGAGCTACTCCGCCGCAGCACGTCACCCGCAGCTTCCGCCTTCCGCTGCAGTACTACGTGACACCACGACGAGAGGCCACTTCGCCGCAGACCAATCCTCGTCAGAAGCAACGTGGGCGTGGGGAAACCAACGTGTGGAGTACGGCATACCGGTGCCTAATATGCTTTCACCGTGGCGAGGCTGGCCACGCCTAGCGCCGATGCTACTGCCACCGGCATGGGCTGTGAGGTTTCCAGTCGAGCGACCCGCGGCGGAGGTACGGCGAGCGACCTCGGGACATCGACGAATACCTTCGCCGGTTGCGATCTCCGGGACCGTCTCCGCGCCGCGTTTTCCGTCCACCGTCATCCCATCGGCAACTATCGCCTCTACACAGATCCGCCGTGAGAGCCTGTCCCCGATATCTCGCCGGGAAAACAGCGGCGAGCTCTGGAGGTAGAGTCGCCCTAGGCCGACGACGTAAGCAACCTCAGATGATGCCGAATGTATCACACACTTGCGACGCCACGTATCATAACGACGCTTTCGCAAGAGTGCCGAACAACCTCAACGTAGTCATCGTCGTCCAAGACTTGCTTGCACTCGTGGGATGGCCCACAGATAGGCACCGTCGCTGGGCACCGTACTACACTTTTTGAAAGGTTAACCGCCCGCGCCAAGATTCACGGCGAAACCTTTCCGGAGTTGTTCATCGATCTTGAGGACTGTGCAAGGAAGGTGATTTTCGTACGGGACTTCTTGTGCTGGAACGATGCAGTCATCGAACTATCAGGGAACAGGTTCACACTCCGACAACCTGCCCCAATCTGGAAGGTTCTTCGGTAAAGACAGCCGCGGTTCCAGTACTCGCCGATCTTGCAGACCTGCTGTCGCGGACCAGTGTTTTGATACTTATCGAGTCAGTTGAAGCTTCCTACTTCCAATTTCTGCTCTAGGACAGCATCCCATTGCAGCTTATAAGGAGAAGTAGAAATCATCAGAGGTTTAACAACGCTTGAAGACGGACGTGGTACTGCCCTCGTTACAAACTTCCGACAAGAAGCCGCAACACCTTACCAAAGGTAGCGCCATGGGCCTCATCGACGAACTCTGGGACTCTGCCGTGATCGCCAAGATTTGGAAAAAGAGCTTGTAGTAATTATGTACATGCATTTCTAAACAAACTAAACTAATGGTATTCTTAATTTAAGAACAAGAACATACTTAAGAAAGACCTGGGAAGTGTTAGTTTAAAAAGTACTCAGTAGTTTGCTTTTTTAAATTCCCATTTACTTGTGTGGAGTTCACTTTACATATTTCCTTTGGCGTATACGATTGGTTTTACTGACTGTAATACTACCTGTCAAGCCCAGAGTGGCTTTGGCAGGTCTGAAATCAAATTCACTTTGTCGTTAGCAATAAAATTATTATTATTAATATTATCATTCTTACCTTTTCCTTGTGAATTGTCAACAACTATGTGCAATAAATATTATTATTATTATTATTATTATTATTATTATTATTATTTGATATATCTGCACATATATCAAAAAGTTCATACAATCTAGATGAGTACTGCATATTACTTCTTCGTTTCCTCTGCGGCGGACGGGTAATCATCTACAGAACTACAACAGAAAAAAATCAGACGGCTTGGGGAGAAAAGAATGAGCATTTTGTTTTCTCTAATGTCCAGCCATCCATTCCATTTTGCAGTCAGCTGCCGCCTTGTCCATCAGCGATGCCCGTCTTGGTCGCTGTCTGTTTTTACACGACGTCCGGAACAGCGACGATGGCGGGGAAGAAGGCGGCGACTGCCATGACGCGAAGAAGGTGTTTACTTGGCGTTTTTCTCGCAAAAAAAGAAGTTAGTCCCAAGTTTCCATTTCCATTCTTCGTACCTCAGACAGGAAGGTGGGCGTACCACCAACAGGCTTCCTTTCTGCGCCAGCTGTCTTTGAATGCCCATTGCTCTGGGCGGCAACAGCGGTTCAACGATAGAAATTTTTTTTTTTTTTTTGTGATTCCAGTTTCTAGTTTTGTTGCTGCTCGCTTGCGTCGAGCACAGCTCGCAATGTGGAGTTCTTTTTTTATTATTTTTGTCCAGGCTTCAACCAACAACAGCATTTTTCGTGTACTTGTATGCCACTTCTTTCTAGTACGATCGCATTTTTGTTTATCTTTTGCGCGCGCTTGAGGAAGCAAGCCGTCGTCGTAAAAGAGCGCGCCATCGCGGCAATGATTTGTAAGCGCCGATGGAAATTGTCGCGTCTTTGACGTAGCAGCCGCGGCGTGGCCGATCACCACAGCCGCGGTTGTCCGCTGAAAGCAATGACCACCAATCGAAAACGAATTTGCGGAAAGCTTGTCCTCGCTCTTCTAACATTTCTTTTTACTCTCATCATCGTGCAATGTTTTTTTCTTTTTTTGCTTTGTTTTTGTTGCAACACGTACTCTTTTTACTTGTTTTTAAATATTTTGTTTTATATTATACATTTTGAAACAAGGCAGAATAAGTCAAAAGTGATTTTCTTTTAAACCTGCCGAATGGCACGATTGATATATAGGAGTATTGAAGACTTCGATTTCTAGTCAAATCTGATGTACCAAGCCAGGAATAAGTTTTATAATTAATTTCTAAATAATAAATTATCATTTATATTTTCACTCAAGGTGCGAGCAGGAAGAAGTTTGAAAAGAGATGTTACAAATTGGCAAAGAGATGAAAAAAAAATGTATCAGCTCGGCTTTGTCGTGCTCGTTCCCTTCTTCGTCTTCGTTTTTTTAAAGCTGATTTTCATTAACCATGATTTAATTATTACAAGTTGGCCCAGTTTACTACCTTGTTGCAGATGTTACAACACTGACGAAGCGTACAGACAGTTTCGTCGCCACGTGACCGCGTGAGACGTAAACGTGTCACGGGATATGGTGGCGCCCGGACGTCATGTTGTCCTCGCGTCAGGTCACGCGACATTAAATCGGCAAACCTCAACTACGGAGCCTGCAACGCGTCTCCCACTGGCGTGTTCGGCGTCCCATTTCGCGCACGCAGCGAAAGTGGTTCCGAAGTGGTAACAAACGGTGTCACTAAGGCCGGGGAGCCATGCTGTCGGACGTCGCGAGCCTGGCGGTGAAGCGTAGGAGTCCCGGACAAAAGCACGAGACAACGAGGGCGTCGCCGTCGTCGCGGCGTCCCAAATCCTGGGTGCTGAAGTTTCCGTACACTGTTCATCTAAGGATCGACCTGCTGCTGAAGCGTCTGTCGTGTCCGCCACGTATGCTGTGGCAGCGCCAGAATCGCAGCCGGCGACAGCATGGCACTTTTATGACGTCAAAAGGCGGAACACATTTTAGGACGCGATAAACACACCAGTCGCCTTAGTTAATAAGCTAATACTCCTCCGGAGACTATTTAGATACCCCTGCCTTTGTGACGGATGTCGAACTGAATGGAATCTCCGTCTAAACGAGTTTGGCGGGAGTGTAAGTATTTTGTTTTCTATTGTAGGTATGCCCTTTAGTTGTTTATCTGCATTATGTTGTACATTTATAGAAATATAGTTTTGTTTCTGTAGTTCGCTTCAATTTCCAGGCAAAGGGGGCACAGTATATGATATGGAGCCCAGCATGATACGTTTGCTAGTGTATGAGAAAATAATAAATATATTTTATTTTGTTGATTTTTTAGGATTTTATTTTTCTTACCAAGACAAAAAGGTAGTATTTCAGAGCATGAGAGCAAATTTATACTGCCATTCTAATACTACTGGCATTCGTATTAATAAAATAACATAAAATAAACTAAAAATAAAAACACGACCTAAAATGTGGCAACGATACTAAGGTGTCTACATTTCACGTGGCATCCGCAGGCTTATTTTTAATCTGAATGTCGAGGAAATTTTTGTTTTAAGAATGTATCAAATGACGTGCCACAAGCTGTAAACGACGTAATTTTCGCGAGGACCTGATTTCTGCTAATTTTGCGAATCGTTTACAATTCGCGAAAAATAGGTCTCGCGAAGAATTCCGGCAAAATGTAAACATATTTGAATCTATATTGAGATCGCACCACGTAGCGAAAATTAGAACCCGCGAATTATTTCGAAACTTGAGCTTTGACCTAAATCGCGAAATATTGAGCTCGCGAAAAATAAGTCGTTTACAGTATTCGTTCTTGGAGCCGGTGAGAACTTACAAAACGTAATATTTGAGATAGAGGAAAGAGAAATAGCCTAAAAATATTCGAAAATATCAGCCAAAATGTTTAAGAAGAAACCCTTTTCTAAGATATGTTAAAATATTTAGTGCCTCGAGTTTTGTCCCTTGTTAAAGAACAAAAAAACATTTGTTCCTTGTTAAGGAACAAAAGTTCTAGTATATATTTTTTAATTGTCACTAAAATAGATACGGACCTCTAGTTCACAAACGCAAAAGGCGTGTGGCCTACTTTGTGACAGATATAGTACACAGAGTGGTTGACCAACTATTTCAGAAGACGTCGTTTAAAAGACACTTGAAATAAAAAAAAATTCTTCGGGATATTGTTATCGACCGGCGGACGACAAGCTACAAGTCTCAGTGATAATTAGCGACATAAATATCCCAACTCAACAAATTGCTCTTTGACAACTTCCTCCTTCCTAATATATTACGATTAGAGCTTTGTTTTGCATCGTTAAAATATGCTATTTTAAGTATATAAGAAAGAGGAAGCCATAAATATTTATCAAAATCTCAGAGTCTCCGCCGTTTTAAGAAAAAAAGGTATTTTTATTCTGGCCTGGTTGGGTTCATACTACGATGTTCTTCGCCAACCGTTGCATGCTCGAAAATTATCAAAGTGACTCAAAATACGAGACCTGATTACACTAACGTGAATCTTCTCAATGTAACACTAAAACTGCCCTGAGCATTTTCTCATTTCGTAAAGAGACGATTGTTGGATAACATAATTTTTAATATCAACAAACATATCACAGGCGCATCTGCACGATGTAAGCCTCATCCGCAGTATAACCTATCAGATCTGTTGTTCCATTTCGTAAATTGGGCCGGGGTAAATCGAAACGAGGTGAGTAAAATACAAACTACAGAGATAGTGCCCGGCAGAATATGTACTTTAAACCACTGTAAATAAACCTGGAACGTGATAACACACCACCCACAAAAACCACAAATCCGCCGAGGAGATGATTCGAAAAGGTGGTCCAGGTGGGCTGCAGAATTCCTCTTTCTAACTCCGCATTTTGTGTCGACACCCGAGATTCCGTTCGCGAAATACATAAGCTCGCCCTCTCTGTTTTTGCTGTTATATTTCTGTACTCGTATTCCGCGTGTTTTCCGTGAGGTTTCTGTAACAACGTAATTCTCGGGTGTTGTGCATATCTCGTTTTTCTCTTTGATAGGAAAAATAAAACGAAAATTACAGGCTTTTATTCCGGGAGTAAAATAGTTTTGTCGTTCTCGTAATATTCATATGAGCACCTGGATGTCTTCATTTCAAACCAAAAGTGGATTTGGTTTCGTATAGAGCGGTTCCCAGCAAAGCGCTGGGAGGTTCGTTCAGTAAACCAATGTTTCGCAGTTATTTTCTGCTCTAGTATAATCAATTCTTTTTATACATCTTCAAAACCGTAATTACGAAATAGAAAATAATACTTTCCTGTGTTGCATTTAGGTCACGCAGATCCCTTGTGTATCAGTGAAATCAGCCGTTCTAAATTTAACAAAAAAACTTCAAAATAAATTAAAAGTCAAAATGCATGCCATCATCCTGATTAAAATAACGCTCAAAAGAAGCATGCTAGTGCTTGACATGGAATTTTATGTTCGACATATAGTGCCATTATAGTCCTGACAAGATGCTTCCGGTACCCCAGCAAAATTACCTTTATACTGGCGTAAGAACTGACCCACGAACTTGAAGACGATAAGGGTCACGCAAAAGTGAAGCGATTTAGGTATTGTGTATGCCAGAGGTTTACGAAGATTTGTTATAAAGAAATTTCTTGCCATATGTAATAATATGTTAGTTATCAGTGTTTAAATATAATATTTTGTTTTGTTTCTCACTTTAGACAAAGCCGAGAGATTCGTCGCTATTAAAAGACAATAAATACTGGAGAGGGCTGGCACTAACGTACAAGATCCAACAAAAATTCAGCTGTCCTTGTTTTTCGCGCTATTTTATTTGTACCCAATTATGCACCATCCAAACGAGCAACGTACATTGCGACACTGCTCTTATTTCCTTCCTAAAATTTTGCTTTGACGCGTCAGTGGAGAGTTGGTGTGCAAGCAATAGGTATAACCCTTAATGCATTCTGAAAGTACTGCCTGTTTTACTGTATACCAACTAAAGGACAACAAAAATCCGTATATCCATGAGCTGCATTTTCCTTACATCGTTGCTTTCTCCTCACGGTCCCTGTTCTTGGTGGCGGCACTTGTTAGATAGTTATAAAAGACTTCTCATATGTTGCACTAGATGTTCCATTTGAATATTTACACACACGCTAAAAAACAAATTTCTGAACATAGGGTATTTTTGAAGATTGCTTAATTTCTCAATAAGCTGCTGTTGTGAAATAGAAAAACATTTCGTGTTTATAGCCGCTAAAAATTAAGACTAAACTCTTATTTTATGATCGTTGTTTTGTGCAATTTATTTGCTGTGTGTTTAACTAAAACGATTTCGTTACGTCGCTTTGTACACTTGCGCCTTGTTCAGTAATGTGTTGGGATATCCTAATTTTAACATTTCAAACTGTTATGTTTTGATTAAGTTTAATATCCGACACCAAATGGCATTTTCAGCTAAAATATGTAATAGTTTCTCTAAAATATATGTTAAAAAGCGCAGAAAAAAGGAATTTCTTTTTAAGTTGTAAGAAGGAAGTTATTCTGGTTATCAACATTTATTTCTCAATTCAGTACTGCTCAAAATCGACACCTGAGTAATGCCTTGCCAAGATGCGTGTGATTTTCGAATAATAAAAAGCCTAAACTACTAAAGAAACACATCCGAAAGGTATTTTATAATTGTTGGGTGATCCTTTTAGGTATATTGACAGAACAGCCCATAAAACGACAAGGACAAAGAGAAGTAACATGCACAATACACAAGCGCTGTTTGGCAACAGAACTTATACTCAAAAGGAAGAAGTAGAGAACGTTCTGAAAGACACGCGGTGCACGCAGTGCGTGTCACACGCGACACAACACCTTTTAACTACAATGTCTTTGCCCCATAATCCGATCTAAAAACAAGGTTTCTGTTTGAAGCAGTGTCACTGAAGGACGGCTAATGCAGCAGTCCCGCAAGTTGTTAATGAAATGCGCTTCTAAGATTTCGCGAGTCGTCTTCTCTCGATAACGTCCAATTATTGTTGTGCCTTTAGGAATCGAGAACACGAGCAGGAATCGCAATACATGGGAAGATAACCGCCCACCCTAGATTTCAGTCAAATATCATGCTCAACAAGGTGATCATTCAGGCACCGTCCAGTCTGGCTAACATAGCTTCTACCACACGTTAGCAGGATTTTGTACAAAACATTAATTGAACACGACACTTAAGGGTGGCTAATGCTTTTCTTGGACTTGACTTTTTGGATATTGTGGCAACTCTACCAATACTGGATATTGTGGCAGCACTAACAATACTGGTAGTATATAACAAGCCTGCATATGCATTCTTCATTCTCCCAAGAAGGTCCTATTATATTTTACTATATTCCGTGTAATGTATTGAGCATTCAACACATAGAGTATTAGCCTGCCTGTGTCTTTTGACATAAAAACGAGGCACCCGTCTATATGCACCCGCACAAACCAAGTACGTTTGTTCTGTCAACGCGTCACAAAATTCAACATCTGAACAAAAGCAAAAACCTAATTAACTAAAATATTCAAAGAAAACTAAAACATGCGCCTGTCCTAGAGAGTATATTTTCACATTGAGACGAAGGAAGCGGCAATATTGCGAAGGAAGAATGCATAACTGTTCATTTATCACGTTGAGATCGTCAACCCATCCGAATATCCTCTTTATCGCAAAAGAGGGACTAAAGACGAAAAAAGTGTAGGTACACTATTTATCTACTTCCAAAACACCCCACGTGCAGAATGCATTAGAAATGTACAGCCCAGGCAGCGCACAGTATTGCGCCGATATTGGAGTTAAATTGAAAAGATTATGCCGGTACCATTTTGATCCGGACGATATTTGTGAACTATCGAATTGGTCGCTCCGACCCCACCCAGACATACCGTGCTCGCCGTCGTTTCACGTTTAGACACGTGAGTGTTGCTTCTGAGTCGGCTGTGCTGGCGAGGTATTCCAATGTCTTGATTGACTCAAAATTCACGTTTGAAAGAAATAAAAAAAAGATTAAACGAAACGGCATCTTTTTACTTTTTGCCCGAGAAATCAAATCAAAGAAATGGCGCGAAACACGTTACTGTCCGTAAAACAAAAACGCTCGGACGAAAACATGTAATGTCCCTCGTTCTGACTCACTGATGGGCTCACTGGGGACCCAGGTTTTGCCGCATGCCAAGTTATGGCTATGGTTAAAGGACCACGTAGGTGCGGTTTCCAAAATGCGCGCTTCAGTGTTCTACTGCTTTCGTGCGTTGTAGTCGCGGGTGTGGTTTTTTTTTTAAACAGCCTGACTGCGTCCATAACAACTTTCCCGGAAGGAGAGTTTTCGTCATCGGAGTTCATGGAATAATTATTTAATTTGTTGGACGTGCTTTGAAGAAAAAAAAAAGAAACATCTGCGCATCGGCGACTGCGAGACTTTGGTTGAATATGGGCAACTTTGTATCTCCATACTGCGTTTGTGTTGCTATGTGCTGCTCAAGTCGGATTATACATCAATCACGAATTACATGATGTCGCTGTTTTATTCGTAATTACATTGCAAGCATACTTCTGTTTGTAGTCCTGCTTCTGACTAAATCTCTACTGTCCTTCGTGTTTGTTTTATGAGTCCTGTTTGGTATAAAAACAGTGTAACTCTATTTAATAAATTGGTTTCCCTTTTACAGATAAGTATTACGTTCGTAAATGTGTCAAGAATAATCTGTGTGTAAATGTAATGGTTTAGCAAACTTCTGGGAGTGATCGAAAACAGTTATGTTTGTCCGTGTATGCTACAGCCTATACAAAGCAGACTTACACAACGTCAGGACCATACAGAGCAGTCGCAAATGCAACCCCCGGCCGAAATACATGGGCCGATCCATTTAATGCTCGCACGATATAGCGCCAATACCAGGGCGAAATTGTGACCCGTAGATTATTTGCATGATATTGCGCCAATATTTGGCCGGTGGTGAAACCACAGTACGCCAATACCGGTCGGATATCGAGCCTTGGTGCAAAGCTAAATTTGGGTGAAATGGAAATTACTTTGGAGAAGACACTGGCACGACACTGGCCAAGTATTGCAGTGCTGCCTGAAATTGTATTTTACCAGCGACTGATAATAATAATAATAAAACAAATTAATGCTTGAAATAAAGAAAGCATTTCCTTTGGATAAAGTCGCTGACCTCGGCGGGCTTCAGGGCACGAATGAAAAGTAATTATTATCAATCTAAAAATCCAAGCTCTACGAATTAACCTCAGAAAAGTTTGCCTGGAATAGCAAATATAATTTAAAATAACAAAAGTGTCTGCAGCAAACTAGTCAGCCCAGAGGAGACATGTACCAACTTAAGCTTGATAAACATCTCAGTTCACTCTCCAGGCAAAATGACGAAAAATGTGCACGTGCAATTTTCGCGTTAACAGCGTCACGCTGTGCCCACATACTATTTTTGCGCCTGATTAAAAGTTGTTAGAAGCAGGTGTATTTTCTAGCACTTTTTTATCGTTTATATGTGTATTTTGTTTTATTTTACTTCGCATACTACACTTCTCGAAATTACATATCTACCTGAACGTTCTCAAAGAAAAAAGAAAAGAAAACGCGCGAACGCTTAGGTCGTCTACTATACGCAGTTCTTCTTGCTAAACTACTTCGTACTGTCATCCTGCGGAATAACCATTTTATAAAAACTTCATCCTCGGCTGAAATTCAGCCCTTGCTTGCCTCCTTGTCAGGTTAACGGAACTTTATGACTGCGAATGGTGTCGCACGCATGCGAAGCGACACGGACTAGACGCCAGTGTGAGGAACTGCACTCTCTTTTACCCTGAGATGAACCGCAGTGGGCGCTACGAATCTCCCCAGCCAATCCAACACCATAAACGCACCGCGTGACTACAGGTCCTTGACTTCGCATGCTTTGCCCCAGAAAGTCAGTAGACGCTAACACGGAATTGGATTGGCTTTGCTGAACCGCAGAATCATCAGCGGTACATGGTAAGGCAAAACGAAATATAGTGGCGTTGAAAAAAAATCACGAGTCCCCTTTTATGACATCGCTCGCTGCACGTTCGCTAAGGCTTAGCGACACAGCGCCAACCTCAGTTGCGCAGACTCCTCTTTTACGAGACCGTCATAAAAGAGGACACTGTTAATGGCCTGCGTGAGCACACTAGTAAAGCTGAATCATGGAGAAAAGGGATCAAAGGAACGGACAAGTAAAGTTTGCCTCCTGTTGCACAAAAAACAAAAAAAAAACAGAGCAACGGCGCTACAAGGGACAACTGTTCCTGCTGCAGTTTTCTTTTTTGGCCCCGGGGGGGGGGGGGGAGCGCAGTCGCAAAAATAATATAGCTTTCAGACGGTCACTGGCATGGTTTATTCAAAATTACACTGTACCAATGTTCTGCAAGTGAGAATAAATTAAAACATGAAATTCAAATTGGCTTCTTTTTGATTAAAACGAGATTAAATGCAAAGGTGCAAGCGAGCTGGACAAGAATGACGAATCTGATTATGATTACGTATTACTCCGGTTGAAAAGTCCATTCGGCCGTCGGTTTAATTTGGCTGGTAATTCGTTTAGAACTCTGCAATTGGGTTAAATGCCCAATTTGGCTAGAATCTCCGATTCGGCTAGAACGCTCCAATTTGGTAGAATGCCCAATTTGGCTGATTCCAGTTGGCCAAAACAATCCGATTCGGCCGGATACTTCAATTTGGCTGGATCATATTGATTCGGCAAGAGGGTTTGGTTTCTGGCCTATATGTATGATTAACTAAGGTGTCTGTCAAAATTATTAAATTAATGGATCACGCTTTAAAGCTTCGATTGCAAGTCAAAAACTTCCAGCATAGAAAGTTTTGACTTCCTATGCAGGAAGTCAAAACTCTCCGGTTGCCATTCGATATGTGTGTTTGCCACGTTGAGCTCAGTTGCACACACCACTTCATGTGCCAAACAAAAGAGTTCAGTAACTTGCCCACAAAAAATAACGATTGCTCCTTATAAACGTGCTCTTCTCTCAGTGCTTGCCGCCATTTACTTGGAAAGGGCAGGATGTCCTGGCTGCTCCTTGCTTCAGCAACAGAGGTGCTAAAACAAAACAAAGATGCATCAGTCAGACGACAGAGCACTGTTGGAGGAATCCCTACAAATTAGTTAGGTTTTAAATAGGTTACGAAGAACGTTACAACAAGAGTGTCATCATGTCCACTTTGCATACTAATCAAAGTACATGTTCTTACTCAAATATTTCAAATTGCTGAATTTCTGTTATTTTTAATTTTATTCATTCATGTGTATTCATACGTTCACGCTATTTGCTGAACAGCAGAATTCCCACCCTGTTTCCTTGCGAACAAGTTTCAATGGATGCAAACAGTTTGTGCTGAATCTGTTGTTGTCCATATCGACATCCAAAACCACCCAGATTTCAATGACTAACAGCCAAAAAGAGTAGAGGGAAGCAACCTCTATACAACTTCAAATCAAATCTTCCACCTAACACAGAAATGTGACTCGTTCAATTTATTTTGGACCAGAAAAAGGAGGTTGCAGAGAACAAGCATGTCCATTCTTTCATTCATCCCATTGCAAAACAGTGCATGTAAAATTAAACAGCAAAACCTTTTTGCTTTTGCACTCGTGGGTCCACTCGGTAATGCACTTACTCAGCGGTTTTGATCCTTCAAACAATCAACTAGTTGTTTAATTGAACTCCAGAGCACCAGACAGGGAAACACAAAACGTTGTATCCAACTGGTTGTTATAAGCTTGATCGAAACGACCACCAAGCATTTTGTGCGGTGCATCAAACTTTGTGGATGGCCCGTCAGTCCTTGAACGCCTATGAAACCTTCTTGAGTACTCATCAGACCTCGATGGCCCAAAGAGACTTGGTGGCCAATGAGACCTTCTTGATGGCCCATAGGACTTCGTTCATGGTTCGGTAATCTCTTTTTCCGGTGTGTAATGGACCACCGAATATTTCTGATGGTTGCTGACGCTTCTGGTGGCGACTGGCGGACCATCAAATGTTTTGATGTCACCCGGGAGAGATGTTCAGGATATCTCGATACACCAACATAAGATAAAAAATGTTGATGGTGTTTCCCATAACATCGTTCAGTGGTGCGAAAAACCTTATCATCTTTGGGACGTTCCAGCAGTGGCCGAGAGGGGGCGCCAAGTATGTCACGTAGTCGCGCCTGCGTGAATTACATTCGATGTCAATAGCTGAGAGCGGTGTAGCTCGAGGACAGTATGCAATCTGCCAAAAACAATTCCAAAAAGTGTCCTAAGATGCTTTAATTCGTTGGTGAAGTGATTTGTTTATTTGATTTGTATATCAAGTAGATTGCATGTTTACAATCTAAGTGGCAGTAAAGTGCTGAGAAACGCACTTTGCCTGATCAGAAATTAATTTACTAGGCGGACATGCAGTGTGAGCGGAATGTGTGCGGGAATAAAGGTTTACAAAGCCGGCTATTGCGGTAGGACGAGGCTCATCGCATTTTCGCCCCGACGAGGCTTAGTGTGTTGAACTTTGTCGCACGACGCCGCCAAGCCCAGCATGGAGGATGGGGTCAGAGTGGAGCAACCCCCAGAACAGCAGTTTGTGGAGTTTAAATGTAGCGAATGAATTAAGGGCATTTTTTCTTACATTTTGTTTTTGTGGTTTAACAGATAAAAATTCAATCATGTTTAAGTATGAATAATGGCATATCATAACCAAAAATACAAACGTTTCTTTGAAGTTTCCACGGGGATCTCAGGAGGCATCCTAGCGCTTCAGATGCACCTTTTTTAAATAATGATGCGCGAAATAACGTTATTTTTTTCTGTAATGCAGTATTTGTCTTATGCAACTACACATGTACGGTTAAAAATTCATACTGACCATTAGACCAGCAGACCATCGAACAATAAGCCCATCACACCATGCGGCCGTGAGACGTTTAGAAATATGACATATCCATCCGACCATCAAAACATCACACCATCAATTCATTACGCCATCAAGCCATCGCACTATCAAACCATCAGGCCATCTTACCATCAGATCATTAATGTCCTAATATACGACAAACCATCAGCCTGATGAACCAGCATCATTCTTCGTATGCTCGTTTTAGATAGGAAGACACAGCATACTGATCATCTGTCACTGGTACTTTTAGGTACGGAATCAAAGGCATGCCAAATAGTATTCCACTGATATAATGTTTGGGTATAGAATAATGTCACGTTCCAGATTGGATGCTTTACTTAAGTTCTATAGTTTTCAATAAAATTAATTCTTAATTATATTAGCCAGCAAATTTTTTGGCTAAACCTTCACAAAAGGTGGCTCTGGTGCAACCGAAGGTTCAAGGAGCCCTACAACAACTCACGAAGGTTAAGGAGTGGCATGAAAGTTTCGCACAATTGTTTCTTGCAAGATAAGAAACGCAGGACAGGATTCTCCCCTAAAGCTTTCCATTACTTCCACTTGAACAAAGCGAATGCTAGAGGGGAGGCTGGTGAGAAGGATGATGCCACTAATCATGGTGACCACAAAGCTTTGCGGAGGCGCCTTGGGTCGCGTTTCTTAACCTACGACGGACTGCCCGTTATATATTCTTAATTTAGCAATTCATATTTTTATCGACATTACTCCTCCCTAAATCGAGATTTTAGTATTGCGCCAAGAGGCTTTGCATGTTAATTAATCATGACGGAGGTTTTCACAATTTATGTTTCAAGGAAAATTGCAAGTTTATAACAGATTATTCTATCGAGTCCGCTCGTAATATTCATTTTGAAAATAAATGTTTTAAATTTTGAGGCAATAAACACATTATTTTTCTTCACAATGTGCCCACTTTAATATTCCGGACCCAAGAATGTATATTTCATCTTTCTTTGAATCTTTATGAATTAAGGAGTATATATTATCCTTGGTACATACTCATACTAAGAGCAACTACCGAAGTTCCTTGGAAAGAGGATGCTCGGATGTACAACACGAGGAAGATTGGCTTCATTAGTTTTGTGTGACAACAGATGAGCATACAAATATTTTAAGGTAATGATACATGTTGCACATTTGGACTTAAAATATTGTCCAATCATTACAGCGTGTCTCCTGAAGATATTTACCGTGTTTTTTAACCCAAAAATAAACTCTGCATTGCCATATGCTCAATGGCCGATTGTAGCTCTAGCTATTCGAACAAAATCCTAATGTTGCAGAACTTGCCATCTTATTTAAACTGTACGCCATCAGTGGAAACATTCAGTGAGAAAGTACGGCTCGTTCCTCTATGGTCATGCTATTCAACTCCATGAATTCATGGGCAGCCATTCCCATATATAGAAAAATTCCGAAAATCACTTATAATGCTTCGAATTAAATAACGTCAAGCTCAGAAAGTTTCTCATTTGGTCCAGACCGCTGGCGCTTAATGTGGGTGCACACTGATCGTTCGGAAATGCATAGTTTATTTTACAGTAAAAACACACATTTTGGGGACAACTTGTATAAAATGGTGAGTATGGAGTGAGATTAATGCAGTGCATCAAGTGCTGACGTAGTTTCCATCAGAAGATGTGCTATTTTTGAACATGATGGCACACTTCCCGTAGCTATAGTAAGGTGTCCATTTGGGACGAGTTGCTACTTATTTAACATGGTTTAATATGCACAGAAAACGACAGGGACAAAGAAAAGTAACATGTAAACACGACACACAAGTGCGCGTATTTGTTGTCTCCGTGTTTCTCTTTTCTGTCCCTGTCGTTTTGTGCGCATCTTCAGCCATGTTTTTACGTAGCAGCAGCATGGCGAACTCATACCATCGCAGTGGAATATAGGAAACATGCATGCTATTCTCGTCCCTTCAAGCTGTCCCGTACTAAGGAATTATGAGACATGTTCAGTAAATCGGTGATATGGACATGTTGTGGCAACAAGGTTAGCGGGCATAAATGTCCCGTACTTGTACAGCCTTTTTCTAAGAGATTACGAGACGATATTTCTCATTTTTCGAGACTGTTGAAATTTACATTTAACTACTTTTCGATTCTGAAGTATTTGTGACTCCTTCTCTTGTGAGATTACTTTTCTTTAGCTGGCGAACGAAGTAGACCTATTGGGAATGAGATGATCGCGGCTGTTTTCACCAGCGCATAGTATATACATGCATACATGTTTTCATCCATGTATATAGTCATCACATTATCATGTTCACTAGACGTGGCACCGCGTGCCTCTATGGTACGGGCTGGTGTCTTTCCGCGGTGCCGCGGCTCTCCAGAGCCGAAGATATAAAGACTAAAGACTAAAGACTAAAGACTAAAGACTAAAGACTAAAGACTATAGAGATGCTAGGTGATTTCAATTGCGGTCCCCAGTATAAAAGATGTTAGCGCCGAGTGCGTCGCCCAACGTTTTAGGCAACGGGATACTCGAGCAAGCTAACATTGATTAGAAACTAGGACTGACGCTATTTCTGCTTTCCGTCGGCTGATACGAACAATGTACTTCCGAAGATGGTTCCGCTAAGCCTAAGAGCCACCCTGCGGCGTCATTGTCTTGTTATACGCTTCTCATTGGTACCATCTTTACGTCGGTTGAAAGATTAGAGCACAGATAATGGAAAAGAAGCTGTGAGAAACGATAGAGTGCGGGTTCGCTAAGTCATGCAAGTGCCTATAAAATATCAATTTCTAAAGTATTACCTTGTTACAAAAAATAAAGTGCATCTATTCAGACTGTTAATGACGACAAGCGAAATAATTTAAGGTTATTTGTTGTTGAGTAGAAGCAGCGGGGCAATATATAGAAGCCATCCGTCCTACAGCGGTTCCATTTCTGGAAAATCCGTCAATCGGACAAAAAAACGATTAAAAGCGAAGAGATTTATATAAATTAATGAGCAAATAAATTTTTATATAAAATGAATACGCTTACTGCTGGAACTGTTAGATCTATCAGAGAAATTGAGTATTTCTGTCAAACTCCAAGTATAAAATAGTTTGACAACATGATGGCGCTTAAGACAAGGACACAGGGGAGACTAGACAACACGGAGCGCTACTTCAACTGTTTATTTTTGAAAAGGGAAACATAAATACGCTCAAACCGCTTCACCTCAGTTAATCCCAGGCCTCACCGTCGCCCGCAGAAACGCTATCTCATTGTATAACAAGTCAATGGAGGTAACGCTGACACATTGTGCTCCAGACTGTTTTATCAAGTCTGCTTCTATTATTTCTCTGGCTGTCTTATCTTTGTGTCTGGATAGAATCGTGCACGTGCTGAACAAGGGCTTGCACCCACAATCGTGACAATGAACTGAAAGATGACCGTCACGGTGATTATTAACATTCAAAGTGTGATAGGTTGCGAGATCACAATTTAAATGTTAATAATCACCGTGACGATCATCTTTCAGTTCATTGTCACGCTTGTGGGTGCAAGCCCTTGTTCAGCACGTGCACGATTCTATCTAGACACAAAGATAAGACAGTCAGAGAAATAATAGAAGCAGACTTGATAAAACAGTCTGGAGCACAATGTGTCAGCGTTGCCTCCATTGACTTGTTAGACAAGGAGATAGCGTTTGTGCGGGCAACGGTGAGGCCTGGGATTGGCTGAGGTGAAGCGGTTTGAGTGTATCTATGTTTCCCCTTTTTCAAAAATAAACAGTTGAAGTAGCGCTCCGTGTTGTCTAGTCTGCCCTGTGTCCTTGTCTTAAGCGGCATCATGTTGTCAAATTTCCAGTACCAACTAGCCCAAATATCTGCATTGATTCGTATAAATTGTGGCTACTGCTGTTAAGTATAAGGATATTCATGATGATTGTGATGATTTTCAGCTAATTCCTTTAAATCGGGCGGTCCCTTGATGTCTGGGACCTAGCTTGCAGAGTTTACGTGGCCCCTGTTTTGAATACTTTGCAACCAAATCCCTAGTCGCTTTTAGGTGTTTTCCTCCCCTCCCTTTATCCACCTTACTTTGGCCTTCGGTGTCACGTCAGCTCCATTGACGGTTGTTTCTGCATGTTGAATACAAAGGCCCCGAAACAGGCACAAAAGCCCAGCACCCCTGCCATTGAGCGCTCCCGGTTTGTCTGCATGCTCCCCACCGATCGTGCCGGTTGCAGTCGGGCACACAACAGTACATGTTCGAGCGTTTCATTTGCTTCATCACACACTCGTAACGCTGGTGATACTATCGTGTGGTCGTTGCGCCGACGGCACTCCTGCCTTCGTAGCGCTCCTGTACGCGCTTCGTAGAGCAGGCGGCAGCCCAGGTTGTTTTCACAAAACGCAGATTACGCTGAAAAATGACTTCGTTCATTGATGTTAAACGTGCAGTGTCGATTTTGACTGTGCCGCCTCTGCCCACCGAAGCGACTCCTCTTCTCTCATCCTCGTCCTTGCCTCCGTTCCCAGTTCTTATCTTGTGTGGAGGTCAGAGGGGCTGCAAAAAAAAAAAAAACGTACTTCTTATCCAGCTGGCAGAGCCGCATTCTTGAGCAAGTCTGCACCCCTGTCACGTGCTTGTAGACAAAGAATACCTTGGCCCACCGGCTCCGAATCATGAGGCGAAGGCAGCTGTCATAGTTAGTCTTGCTGGTTGCTTCCCTGGCCTCAGAGAGGCGATCACCCAAGATCTCCTTGCACAGCCTCGTTGGCTACCTTTCATGACAGTTCAAGGCCCACCTCCCAACTCCTCGCTGTCGGCGTTCCAGGACTTCCCGCACGGTGACAGGAATGAAATGAGAAAAACTTCTCAAAGGCGGCTTCCTTCATGATCTTTTTTTTAAGCTCGAATTATTATCAACCCAATTTTTTATTATGGCGACATTCTCAACTTTTGACAAGAGGAAGGGAATCGGAGAGGAAACAGTTACCTCGTTGCAGGCTATTTCTCAGTGAGCTGACGACGACATGCCAGCGTCTTCTTTGAGACTTCTCTGCATCAAGCTTGGACCTTACCGTCTTAAAAGCAGCATTTGACTGGCACTCTTCCTCAATATATTGGTCTGTGTATAATGTTTGTAATTTGAAATTTTCGTTCTAAGAAACCTCGAATATTACTCCGCATTATCTGATTGAACGGTTTGAGGCACTCAGTAAAACGTTCGAGAGTGATGAGCTCACGGTATGTTTTAGTTTATAGAGCTCATCGAAAAAACTATAAACTGAAAGAATAAAATACTTCTACGCAGAAATTCAGTAAATGCTATTCAAAGTGCCCCATCAAAGCAAGACGTGTATCTTCCATCAATAGATGCAATCAAGGCACTTGGGAGAATTCATTCGCATTTCTTGTGCATGATTCATCAATTTTGACCCCTATGGATTCAGGTTTTACACTATTTTTTTAATTTTTAGTCTTCTTCGACATTTAGTTTTTTTTTTACCTCTTAGTTTGATACACCGCAAGCGTGATATTTGAGCGTTATTTTCGTGACCAGAATTTTGCGACTTTATTAGTAAATTCGAATAGACATTACGGCGGTAGAAGTTTTTTTATTTTTTTTGTTGGTTGAAGTTTTTATATTTATTCTTGTGAATAAATATCGGGTCGAGGGAACAGCTATGCTTCCATTGCCATCCTTCAGAAGTCACTGCTTTTTTGCTTTGAATTTTGCCTTTTGTTGAACAGCCCGGACAATGAATCTGCGAACAATAAGCTAGGGCACAAACTTGCTGGTTATGAATGAACATAATTTTAGACAAAACCTCGAGACTGGGGAAAACAGAAGGAGGTGTTGTGTTGTGTTGTCTTCGTCTTTCGTTTTCCCACAGTGTCGAGGTTTCCTTCTTCAATTATATTCAATGAAACTACCAAGATCATAACAGGTAATATGTGCGTTAGTTTTCTCTTTAAGACCGCAAATCAGTACACTTACTGCGTGTCGAATGTTCTCTACAAGATACGTCTTATCCCCGGGCGAATATACATACAACAGACAGGTCGCTGTTTAAATAACAGAGCAAGAGAGCACGGACTATCTCTCCGTAACAATATGGGAAGGTACCTTTCAAAAGATTGCGCGCTTGTAAGTGAAAACCTTTCTTAAAATCTTTAAGCTATTATAAAAAAAGCAAACAACAAAGCTAAAAAAATTTGTAATATATATATATATATATTATTTTTGAAATGGTGACAGTTGCGTCAGCCTGCCTTCTATCTGCTTTGGATAAAGGAATTACTTCCTTGCGGCGGTTTTCTTTTCGCAAAGTGTGCCTCCTTAGTGGTTTCCAGGCAAAGCGCCGGCCTACGGATGCTCAGGTGGCGGGTTCGAATCCCTGCCGAGGTTCCCGCCATCTGACGGATTCTGATTGCGGAGAAGGCTTCCTGTAACCGAGCTTTCGGTTGCACGTCAAAAGATCCCAAGGTGGTCGAAATTAAATCCTAGTCGTCCGCTGGGGCGTGCCAGCCCGTCGTTGGTTTGGCACGTTAAATCCCCAAATTTGACATTTTTGGGAAGTGTCAAGTGGTTACTGATATATATATATATATAGGCAGTGAGTGTATATTTAAGTGTTTGAATGACCTTTGAATAAATCAGTTGAAGTCAGCACCTTGTCTATGTTGTCATGGGTTCCACTTTTCCGCCCCTTTTTGCGCTTTAAATTCTTTCACCTATATAAAGCAACTAGTCTAAACCTAAGATTTAATTCGGTATTTTTTTTATTCCCAACGTGCTGGTTGAGAAACTTAGTAGGAAATTTTGGATTTAATCTAATCTACATTTGACCCTAGAATGAGAGCCGCACGTTCTTCCGCCACTTAGTGCCTAGCAAATTCGATATGTTTCTTTCTAGACGTAGAATACTATATGAACGTAAATGCATCCCATTTGCAAGCACCTGTGCGAGCACATTTGTTCTACGGGTTTCCTGCATGTTATAAATAGGATTATGAGTTTCGGGACGCCTTAAATAGGTTTAAGGTAACCAACCTTCCAGACAATACCCATTTAGGGCTAGCGAATAATTTGCCTATCCGAATGACGCGTTCACATGTGGTGTCACGTGCCAGGTCGAACGGTCACCCGTATCAAACGAGCACCCGTGATCAAATGGGTACCATATCAAACGGGTACCGTATCAAACGGGTACCGTATCGAACGGGTACTCGTATCCCATAATCACGTTTGGTCTGAACGGATCGACAATTTTGCCACCCGTTTGATTCAAACGGGTCGACCAGTTTGCCACCCGTTTGAATTTCAAATGTTTTTTTTTAGTAGGGAAGGGGATTCAGCGGCGTTTCATCCCCATGTTCGCGTTGTTGTTCAGGACGAGACAGCGCTTGCCCTTGATGTCGAGCAGCTTCTCGGCAACCAGAAACCGTTCAGCGAGCCCCGTCTTCAGCTTGAGGATCGATACGTGCTTCATCTGGAATGCGCTAAAGCCGTCGATGTCCAGTATACCCAGATGTTTTACCTCACCCATTAAGTCGCCTATCTTATAAGGCAGGGGTCTCAAAATCATTGCGGTGTGAGGGCCAGATAGCCTATCCCCGAAAAGTCAAGGGCCAATAGGAAAGGGGGAAGGGGGCTCTAATTTGGTGTTTTGGGGGTAAAAACAATCATCAATACTGTTTAATTTTGAAAAGCAGCTGACTCTCCCAAAAATTCTGCAGGGATTCTCTGGCGAGGAGATCTTGTGCGTTGCCTTTTCCAATCTCGCCGTATTGGCAGTGACATATTTTCCTTTGGTTTGCATATACATATACTTTGGGCCCAAAACTGACCTGATAAGAGTTCAAACATCAACGTGCTGGCAGTTTTCTATTGAACAAGATCAATCACAGTCTGGTTGAGATGTCACATAATTCACTATAGGCTCACCAGTCAAGGAAACGACAATATCTTCTCATACGGCAGTTTTATTTTTCTGATATATATATATATATATATATATATATATATATACATATATATATATATATATATATATATATAATACTCGTATTTTAAGGATATTTTCTGACGGCCAGAAGCCCTAGCAAGTTTATCTTCGTCAGTTTCTTCTGCTGGGCGAGAGTTCATGCAGCACAGGCACCTTTTGGTGGAAAGATTGCGCTTTTAACGTAGTGTAGCGGTATTGTTGTTCCGGTTGATTTTTACGAGAAAGGGCTGAGAAGCAAATATTTGGATGAAGCATTACTGTGGCCAAAATCCAAAACGTAACGGGTATCGTGTATACTGTGTGAACACGTTATATGAGCGATAGCCTCCTTTCCTTAGCGTAAAGAAAATTCATTGGACGGCACGAAACTATTATTTATGGCGCATCTGGGGCTCGAGACCACCGAGGTACGGGAGGCTCCGCAGCATGACGCTTCGTTAGTGGGGCCCCGACCCGCTCCCAGCGCAGACGGGGCCGCGTGCTTGAAACGACTGTTATGGGGCCGCGTCGCAGCAGCGATCGCAGTACACTGTGCAGCACAGTCCCGTGCAAAGTGACACAGCAGTTGACCGCGAGTTTCTGATAGCCGGTAGCAATTACCAGTTCGTTTACGCAAGCGTGCACGCGAACACTCTCTCGGCACCACGGGCCTTGAGCTGTCACGAGCGCTCTGGCTTGAAACAGGCATTTCGCGCACGCGCGCTCGTTCTGCGTGAAGCACGCTTCGAGCAGACAACTCAGGTATAAAGCTTTCCCTCGAAAATGGCGTCCACTGCCGTGATGCAGCGGCCAGCGAAAGAGCTGCAGCCCATTCGCACAGCAATGAGCACGATTTCACTGACGCATCTGACGCTCCACGTGAACGCCTAACTTCATCGTATGCCGCAGCAGACGCGGCGTGTGCTTCTGTTTTATTATCTGCTACGCAAACCGTTGAAGCAGGCGACGGAGCAGACGACGTCACGGCCTGATGTAAGTCGTACGATGTAACTGAACGACGTACCGCTCATGCCGGGCCTGCTAGGGGGCGCTGAGGGGATCGAGCTAGCGACATTTCGGAGGAAACGCGCGGGCCTTGTGTTGCTAGGGCTGGTAGCTGTACAGTGTGTCGTAGACCGTGCGAATGCGGGGCATTCACGGCGCTGCGATGCCGCTCGTAGCGCGTCCTCACGCTGACGGGGCACCGCGTGCGGTCATGGCAGGTTAGCGTGCCCAGAACGACTGTTTTAGGATCTCCCGTTGACGTCGCAGTGCTGCAACACACAGTTCCGGACCGCAATTCCCGAAGGCAGGGGTAGCCAGCTTCTGATCGTTCTCGGCGTCAGGACTGGCAAAACTGAAAGATCAAGGGCCGTTGTTGCCGTTCCTGGGGAGCTCACTATTATGCATCTGTTCACAGCGAGTACCGGAAGAAGAATGACTTTGCCTCGGAGCCATTGAGACGGCTCCTGATTGGTCAGGAGTCGCGTCACATACAATGTGAGAGAGCAGAAAATATCTACTGGGTTTGGAGAGATAGGCAACATTAACAAAAACGACGCCGGGTGATCCATATACCATACAGACTGTTATTTTATTAAGAATGACATATTTTCTGTTTGTTTTTTCTAAAAGAATTGCTCCAATTGCACAAATGCGGTCTGTGCAAGGGCGTTATATGGCCAGAGAAAGCAACAGAGGATGCTAATCGTCACAACGAGGTCGTAAATGAACTAACGTGTAAATCGTTGTATTCATTTGTGAAGATGAACATGTGCTTTCAATTACAAACTTGCTGAGCGTCAGCTAAAACATTTAGATCAGTCAATTTTAGAAAAAACTTAGAACGCGTCGGAGGCGCGGTGGTAATTCAAAATACCTCTCCTGAAACAGACCCAAGGCTGAGGGTGGAAAATGGCACTCGCGATTGTTTTGTCTCGTATCACCGGAATCTTCGCACCGCTAACATTGCTGTCGCTGCAGAAGTAGTAACTTCAGCGCTCCACCGAGCTTCCAACGCTACGCAAACCTTTCTCTAAGTTAATTATTTAGGGGTTTTCGATGACGCTCAGCAAGCATATAACTGAAACCATACGTTTATTTTACCAACTATAATGTTAATTCACAAACTTCAGTTAATTACGCCACCGAGGGTTACCATTAACTCCTTGAATTCAACTCCCAGCTAAATTTAGTGGGGAATTGAATTGACTTTGAGGTCGCGTGACGAAAATTTTACCGCTAAATATAGCTGAGAAATTGAATTTGTCCATAGGTGACATGACACGAAGTCATGTGACATCATTTCCCCGCTAAATTTCGCTTGAAATTGAATTGGTGTTGAAGTCACGTGACGTGCATTCTCTCGCTAAACTTAGCATGGTTATGGCGACGGCGACACCGACGCCGTGCCGACGTCGCGGAACCTGGAAACGGGCGCCTAAGAGATGCGCTCTAAAAATGTCCGTGACATTTTTATAGCCGTGTGTGTCTATGTGGGTGGCACAAGAAATAAGAGGGAGGGGGGAGATTAACGCTCCGCCAAGTCGCGCTTGAAAGTCGCGTGAACTGCTGGTGCTGCAGAGGACGCAAGCTAGGCCGCTGTCCAGAGCGATGAGCGAAGATTGTGTAATCACGGCTGCCGGATCATGTCTATCGCTGTTTCAAGCAGACAGGAGCGCGTTTCGTTGAAGCGAGCAAACGAGCAAGCCAGCAGATAAAAATTTGCTGCAGAAACAACTATTTCATTTCATTTTCATTTTATTACTTTTAAATCGCCCATTTCTGGGCTTTACTTAAGGGGAGGGGGGTTACAATATAATAATGAAAACTTACGTAAATACAAAACAATTAAACAACTGGCCCACAGGTCGTGCGCTTTCAGTGCATCTTTGAAATCATCCGTATCTGCTAGAATAACAATTGTCATCAGGCAGCTTGTTCCACAGAGCGGTCGACACTTGCACTGGTGAGTACTTGTATAGATTCATTCGTGGCGTGGATAAATGAAGTTTGCGACAATTATCAGTTCGCGGTGATATGTGATGCGCAGGTTTACAATATTTTTGCTTGGTCAACACTGGGGAATGATAAGGCAGTCTATGTAACAATGTTAAGAGCCCGTGAGAATTTATTAGGCCCGTACGAGCTCGTCCGTACTTCAACAACTGAAATGTTAAGTGTATCCTTCATTGCTGTTACACTGCTTTCACGTTTAAAGTCTTGGGGTATGAAACGCGCAGCTTTGTTTTACTGACGAAGCAAATTCAAGCTGTGATTTTAAAATATAGTTAAGGGCAATAAGCTTCGTTTCTAGCGCAGCGGACTTCAAATGGCGTTTAATGTAATCTAACGATCTGCCTGCTTTTATAACTATGCTCGTTATATGGGTTTCCCAGTAAAGGTTAGCTGTTAAAAACACACGAATGTATTTATAACTAGTAATATTTTCTATTACACTGTTATGGAGCATGTAACTGGAATTTAAATTCTTACGCTTAGTTGTAGATGACATACACTTTGTCTTCCTTAAATTAACTTCCATCTGCCACTCCTTGCACCATATCACAAAGCTGTCAAAGATCTTGCTGTAAAAGGGTGCTCTCGAATAGATTGATGATTTTTCGGTAAAACACAGCAATCATCAGCGTACAATCTTATATTGGATTTGATACAACCCGGAAGGTTGTTTATGTACACAAGGATACAGATCAATTGTCCCAACACAGTTGCCTTGGGCACACCGGATTTAACTTTGACAGAAACAAAATAAGTAATGTTACTCTTGACGTACTGCATTCGGTTTGTTAGGAATGCTTCTATCCAACAAAAACACTCGGTTCAACTCCCACTGATTGTAATTTGAGAAGAAGACGATTGTGTGGGACCTTGTCAAGTGCCTTTCGAAAACTCTGTGAAAATCGCGTGCGTTTCGGTAAGTCCGTGTAAATTTTTATGAATGTCTCAAACAACCTCAGATAGCTGTGTTTCGCACGACAGCATGCATCGAAAACCCCGCTGGTTAACAAATAACAAATTGTTTTCACACAAGTGGCTAATAATAGTAGAAAAAATAATATGTATAAAATCTTACAAGGTACACTAGTCAGCGATATAGGACGATAGTTATCAACGCTTCCTTTGGACCTTTTTTTAAAAACAGGGATAACGTTTGTGGCTCTTCAATCTACCAGAATGGTGCCTGTTTCCAAAGACTTCTGAAAAAGTTTTGCCAGTAAAGTACATACTATATCCTTGCAAAGCTGTAAGAGCTTGGAGGTGATTTTGTCCGGACCTGGTGCGGAACTTAGTGGAAGGTTTGATATAATGGCAGCGACGCCCTCAGGAGAAATAGCAATTGTCCCTATAGCACTCGAGGTATCATAATGAAATAAAGTTACGGACAATGGGTGAGTTCAATTGGTGAAAACAGAACTAAAGAAATTATTCAAACGATTGCACGGCTGTTCTGCCGCGTGTGGGGAGTCAACCAACAAAGGGAACGTCCTCTGTTGCTGAGTTGTAAAACAACGACCATAATTTTTTAAGCTTGGTTTTTAGAAGGTTACTCAAGCAAGTGTTGTAGAACAGAAACAGTGCCTTTTTTAGTTCGCTCTTAAAGACTGATGCATATCTATAGTAAGTGTCCCAAACACTGTTTATATTAGAATGTTTGGCTCGCTTAAAAATCTTCTTTTTGTTTAAAAGTTTCTGCAGAAATATATTAAACCACGGCTCTCTTAAGTAAATACCAGTTCTCATGCACCGACCTAGTACCAAAACCTTCAAGGTAATTTAGTGAAAAGTGCGACTGTTCATCTAGTAATTTTTTCTGGTTTGCTCGGGGGTAATTGTACACAATCTTGGTTGAAGGTAAGCATCCTTTTGTAGCAATGAAAGCTTCCACCAAAACAGATAGTGGTCGCTTAGCGGCTCTAATTAACTGACAGATTTAATGCACTCTGGTTTTGAAGTGAAAAACAGGACTAATGTTGCATAATTACGTGTAAATTTAACCATAGCTTGACTTAGTGAAAATAGTTCAGTTTCACTAATGAACTTTCTACTGTTCAAAGAAATAGACTGAAGGTACTCGGGAGACATTCACGAGAGCAACGTTGGCCATAAAATGTCAGCATAGTTAAAATTGCCCGCAATGAAAAGTGTATCCGTCCGGTAGGACAGGGTTAACGCATTCAGGTATTTGTTAAAAGCAACGTGAAAATGCATTACCTACGGTGGCTTGTAACATGCCATAATCAGCAATGAACCACACACAGCTTGAATACGGACCCATACTGCCTCCATATCGTGCGAGAGACCGTGACTAAGGACGTGCAAGGAATCTTTAACAGCGATAAGAACCCCGCCGCCTTTCTGCGCCACCCTGTCCCTCATGTTGATTGAGTGACTAGAAGATAACGCGAGTTCATCATTGCTGATATCTGATGTTATCCAAGTTTCACTAAGAATTATGACGTCAGCTCAGCTCTAGTGCACAATAGAGGATAATAACTATTGTTGGTTTTCTATGAATTGCGATAGCATTTGTCTAGAAAAACCTCAAGAACGACTTCTAAAAGAACACCGAAGACGACGTTCTAGAGGACTAGATCAAAGACGACGTTTAGGATACCTCTAGAAGGACATCTATTGCGATATTAAGGACAACCTCCAAGACGACCTTCAGGACGATCTCACTGACAATGTCGAGGATAACCTCGAGGACGACGTATAGAACTTCCTCTAGAGTGATTTTCAGGACGACTTCTAGGACGGCCTCAAGGACGACGTCGAGGATGACATCCAAAAGGGCGACGTCAAAGACGACCTTTAGAACGACTTCAAGAACGACCTCTAAGACGACCTCTTGGACAACCTCAAGGACGGCTCAAGGAATACGTCTAGGAAGACATTTAGCAATGACCTCAACGACTACCTTTAGAATGACCTCAACGAAGACGTCTAGGGCGTCGTGCTAGACCTCGCCCTAAACGTCTTCGTTGAGGTCATTCTAAAGGTAGTCGTAAGGCACGTAAAGCACGTAGTCGTAAGGTAGTCGTAGCACGTAGAAGACGACGTCGAATACGACGTATAGGACGACCTCAAGGACGTCCTCAAGTGAGCTGAAATGGTCTACTGAGCATTACAGAGGTAGCCAGAAAGTCCATGAAATCCAGGGAGGGGGAAGGAGGGGGGGTAGCTAAAGAATGCTATCGCATTAAAATGACTGGCGTGCGTACTGCGCAGTTATCGGCGGCAGGGACAGCTTCTGAAGGTTTCCAGCTGAACGTCGAAAGAAAAACGAGAGAAGAGAAAAAGTGACACACTGCTGGTGTGCGTCTGGAAAGCGTGTCAGCTGTGTGTCAGCGTGATGCACTGTAAAGTGTGTCACAATGTAAAGTCACACACTCACACTTTGACACACTGTAAAGTGCGTCAGCTGGATAGTTTTATAGGCATGTCAAACCAACCCGCTCGGCTCCAGAAAGTCACAAGCAGGCGCGGCGCGCCGTCAGGCAGCCTGGCGATGCAAATCGGTAGACGCTCCAGTGTTATCTCTGTGACGTCACTTCTGTGACCAAGTTTTCGTGACGTCGATCTTCAAACTTTTCACCTCTTGTAAGTGAAAAGAACGACGTAGTTCAAAGTAAACAAACAAAAAACAAATACTTAGCAACCGGCCGGAGGCGCATTTTTTGTTACTCAACATAGCACATCCGGTCCTGGATACTGGTTGTAAAATGAATGATATAAAGGTGCAGGGAATAAAACCCGGTTGCGAGCGAGCCTTTTTTTTGCGTCATTGCAAAGCTATTTATATGAAAATCGCGCTTGTAAAAGCATGGTGGCATCTCTAACTTTTTTCGAAAACCCAAAGAGATTTCGAGGCTCCTTACAACTGGTCGTGACCAACGTAGCAGTAAGGGAGTTCGCCAGTTGCACCTGGATTTCTTTGCGCAAAAAGTGGTGATTCTGGTGCAGCAGGAAAAAATAAATCGCAAAACTGGTTGCCTCACAAAAAGATGCGTGACTCCCAGTCCACCTTATTTGACGCGACGGAAAAGGTATTCCCTTCGTGTTGTTTCCCAGCCTGATTCCCAAATAAAAGTTGCGAACACCCTACGGAATCTCTAGATATTTGTACGCCCACAAGCGAAAAATCGCAAAACGTGCCAGAGTTTCGCAACCAGAAAAATCTTGCAGACTGTGGCTTAAGCAAATATGGACAAATCGCGATTAGCCCAGGTTGATACCTTTGTTTTTATATTTTTGCAATTATAGTCTAGTACGGTGTACTAGTCCAGTATTATTGCAATGGTACTCCGAGATAGGTGAATGGTGTGGTACCCCAACTTATTTCTGCACATGAAAAACGTTTTGAGGCCCAATTGCCCTGCCAGAATACGCAGCATTTCTCCCAGTTTACCGCAGCTCCTGTCGCATCACAGTATTCCTTTTTTAACCTCATCCGACTCTATTACACTGTTTTTGTCAGTTCAAAATCGGTCACCCCGTGTGCTTACGCCGACACTCTAACCTCCGCCATGTTTAAGGTGTATCCTGAAATATATTTACTCGCCGTCAGTTTTATACAGAAGTGTTCAAAGTACAATTAAATAAGAAGAGCGACAACAAACAGCCGTGTCTCACTGGTGACAAAGCCGGTATACTTCTTGATACACTGTTATTTAGTGCAAGCCTTGCTGTACACCCTCTGTAGGCAACAACATCCCCCTTTTTACGAGCCTTGCCGGTTCGCATAATGCATTTTATTATTATTTTTAGTTAAAAAGTTTAGTTCAGTGATCCTGCATTTCGGGTGGAAACTTCGTGTTGTAGTTTTGCGTGTACACACGAACTCAACTCTGTTACGTCACGGCGCGGTGGTGGCGCGTCGGGCGCACTTCCGGTCTCGGGCTGTGGGCAGAAGTCCCCGTGCCAGACGTGTATTCCTGCGCTATCTTGAAAGGAACCAGACATAAAACCTGCCTTCTCGTCAGTATGCCGCGCCTGGGGCTGTACCAAAAGAGTCGAGAAAGCTTCGAAGGTCAGTCTTCATGTGCTCGGGTTCGTCCGACAACGTGGATTTGTGCCCTGAAAAGGGAACACCAGACGCCGTCGGACCACGATCGCTTGTGCGGGAAGCACTTTGGGTTGAATTCACGAATACTTGTGGCCATCAGATTTATTTGTTTTGTTCCAGCATGAACGCGGAAAAGCCGTCGAGCTGTACGGACCACCTGCGGACTACGTTCAGTGCGTCTTTAAGTTCAAACGGCCGCCTGACCGTTCGAACTGTCGTCTGCTCTTTCAAACGTTTCTGATTGTCGTCTGCTCTTTCAGACGACACCGGCCCGTTGACGAAACGTCGGCCCGGTGTCGCGATAAGAAGTACGTGCAGGCCTCAATAGACTTTTAAGTTTGAAGGTTTGTTGGGGTAAGCAGGCTCGGTGTAATCAGTAGATACAAGGAGATGCTGATCATTGTTATCATCGTGGCCATCACCGATTTCTTATGCTTGACTCACTTGGTCCGATTTCGCTTGCGATTTTCAGTATCGAAGCATGATGAGATTCCGCTAAGGTTACGCATTTGCAGCCCGAACGACGTCGCGACTGAATACTACGAGCGGAATCTCATCATGCGAATCAGGCTTTAGCGTCCATTCTGCGGCGTCCACACTGAAGAAATATTCGCATGTCACATTATTCACGCGGAGTTTTGCGGTGTAACGAGCCTCGGTAATTTCGTTGTGCCCACTCAAGTAGTCAGGCATTGCCAGGAAGACGGAAAATCAACAATTCCGACGCAGAAAAAAAAATAAAAACACGGGGATTCACACCGACGCCGACAGCCTCGCATTTCAATGGTTTGTTTATGGGCGACGGCGAACTTCTTGCCCACAGGCCATCGCGCATGCGTGCGCCGCTGGCGTCCGCTAGGAGCGCTCCGGTCCGCTTGAAAACATGAGTTGGTTTATATGCTTTAACATAAGCACGATACACACGCCGTAGGGCTGTCGTAGTCGAGCAACGCACGAGCGGCGGCGGCGGCCGCGCCCGCTTCTCAGTATATGGTAATGACAGCAGGCGAGCGGTAATGGAAGTGGCATCACGTTCAAACTTTGTATAGCAACGCGAATAAGCACGCTTTTTTATTTGTTACATCGACCAATAATATCCACGAGTCTATTATTTTCATGCAATTAATTATTGAAGCGGTCACTGCCAAGGCCTCCGTTGCACTATATTTTATATAAAAAAGAAAAAAGGCCACACAAAATTCCTACGGGCCTTTGAAAAAACTCATGGATTCTTTTCTATTTTTTTCAAAAACTTATTTCACGCTACTGATGGAAACCGCAAAACAACTTGTTCTTTCTTTGGCCGCTCCTAACCTACCAGTTTGGGCCGTTTATTCAGGCCGGCGTGCTCTCTCCTTTGCTCCTCTCTCTCACCGGCGTCCTGCTCCGTTATATACTGAAGTGGTCTCTTCTTGCTTTCCGTCTCGTTAGGTATTCAAGAAAGCGTGCACTTCCCACACAAAGCGGCCTCCCAGATAAGGCCATTTATCTTCGGATTCGGGAAGCATGCCAAAGAGCGCATCCATGCCTACGCATTCCGTTTTGCTCAACGTTGCATGTCCTTTGTTCTTTATGCCTTTATATCATTTTTGCTTTTGTAATCCTTTTCTTTGTTTCTTTTTCACTTTCCGGTAGGCTTTCTTTTCTGGCGCCTTTGTATGCTATAGAAACTCGTCTAGGTCCGTGGTCTTTCTGCAGCGAAGACCTGACGAATTTTCGGCAAGGGCGCTTGTATGTTACGTGGTAGAGTTTTAGTTATATAAGTTGCTTCCTCAGTGTGGTGGCGTGTTGCTCGGCTGCATCACACGATGGTGCATTGTAGCCCCCAAAACGTGAGATAGGCCAGAACACAATTTCGTTCCTCTCAAATTATGTTTCATCATTGTTAGCAATTCAAGGCTCAAACTTTTTTTTTCCTTATGAAACTCCCTTTCAGCGGCAATTTCTCTACTCCTGCGTTATCTTGACTGCATGTTCACTGGTTGCATTTAAAACGTCATTATAGCAGCACTTTTTAGCCTATGTGCTTTACGCCTTATGATTTTTTTTTTCACATAGAGTTAACGAGAGGCGGAAGTACATGCAACTTCACGCCCAGCATTGTTTAGACCTTGTGCACCGTCAAAGCACTTTTTACTGCCAGCAACTATTAAAATGAATAATTTCGGCCTGGTAAGTGAAGAAGTACTGATTAAAAAGAAACTCGTCCATGTTCATTTTGCTTTCTTGTGCTTGTGAAGAAACGCAATTTTATGGTTAATATACATGTGTATTTGATACAAAAAAACGATAAAGCTTTGGTCACGGTCACGTGTTTCGTATTTTTCTTTCTAAGTCAGATGTTATTGATTTTATTAAATCCGATTCTTTCTCAACCGACACAATATTAGTTTTAATAAAAAACGTTTCAGTGGAAAACGTTTGTTAATGATTGTTCTTTTGCTTTTTGCTTTTGCAGGTAGTGTGAAGGTCGATGCCAATTTCGCTGCCCTCTGCTCTCTCTTGCAGCTACGGTGTGAATCATAAAGGATATAGAGTGCAGTCCTGTCTTAGGCTGCGTTTCATTATAGGATGGCATAATTTTAGAGGCTGACACTATAATGTTATACAAACAGCACTATGTGCTGAGAATCTTAACAAAAAAAAGAAACATTGAGCCAGTTATCTCCTAAAGTTTTCCCTGGTTGTTTTATGTTATCACTCAGCCCTTACAAAATGCAGCAGATAAAATCAACTTCTTGACCTAATTGACATGTCGTAACTTTGTGGAGTCGAAGTTTAGGTTTGTTTACATAAAACTACGTATCTCTCTGTGCTTGGAACGGGGTGCAAAGTTGAGACATTGATGTCCCGAAAACTTGGTCACGGAAGTGACGTCACACAGATAACACCGGAGCGCCGACCGATTTGCATCTCCACGCAACTGACGGCGCGCCGTGCCTGTTGCCGAGAACCACATAGTGCGCACGCGCGTCCTTTTAATGCGATCGCATTCTTCAACTCTCTCTCCGGATATCTGGGACTTTCTGGTCTCCTAACGCGCGGTATGTATGCACTGTAGACCATTTCAGCTCACATTCTCACGCTACTTCACATTTGCACCTTCTTCAAAAGACCTGACGACCATGACGTCATCTTCGACGTCCTCCTAGAGGTTGTCCTAGAGGTCGTCCTAGAGATCGTCCTAGGCTTCGTCTTTGACGCCGACATTGACGTCGTGCTCGAGGTCGTCTTCGAGGTCGCCCTAGAGATCATTCCAGACGTCGTCCTCGACGACGTAATGGGCATCGTCTTGAAAATCGTCTTAGATGTGGTCCTAGACGTCGTATTTGATGTACTCCTCGATGTGTATTAGGCGTCGTCCTTCAGTTTGTCCTAGACGAATGCTATCGAAATCATAGACAACAAACAGTAGTGCTTTCTGCTGCCATTTCGTATCTGTTGGCTTGCTCGTTTGGTCGCTGCAACGCGGCGCGCTCCTGTCTGGATCAAATGACGATAGACGCCGCTCTGGCAACCATGGTTCCACAATCTTCTCTAATCGCTCTGGACAGCGGCCGAGCGGCCGAGCTCGCGTCCTTTGCGGCACCGTTACGTAACTCCCAAGCGCGACTCAGCGAGGCGTTAACCCCCCCCCCTCCTTCGTGTGCCACCAGCGCGTAGTTCTACGCAAATTTACGCAGCATTGTATTTTAACCTACATTTTAGGCAGTGAAGGAATGTGACTCGTGCTGTATAACATTCGCCAATAAAACCTACAATATATTTACCCCTTGTCCGCCAGCATATTTGCATAAGGATTCTATACAACCTAAAGTTGCTTAATGGACATAAGCCACCTAACGCAAAAATTGATATAAGTGAGCAACCATACTTTAAGTCTAAAGAACCCGTGACAAAGAGTTTAGTGTTAATACAATGCGGCAACATGGAGCATGTTATTGATCTGCACGCCTGCCCATTGAGGGTGAAGGCTTAATCAAAGACTGCGTCCCTTACAAGGACCCTCAAAAGTGTTACTATCAATATCTGTATATCTTCATGCAACGTTAGCGAAAATGTTCGTCTAATTTCAACGTCATCCAATTGGCGTCCTGGCGTTATAGCGTTTGGCAAAGCGCACTGATCGGTTCTTCCTTAATGTTTCGCAAGAAATATGCGAGCCTACAAGGCGCACATAGGTGTTCTTTCCGTGATCCAAGAGCGGTGGACTTGTAAGCAGGGCTTTTAAAAGCTTTTGTTTCACCCTCTCATACAAGACAAGATCAGCACTGGAAACGCGAACACGGCCCACTCCATCTTCAAGTGGAGCAATTGCAGCAACGACCGGCTGCTACGGATCAGGAATGTTAAAGGGACGCAAAAAGTGAAAGCGAAATATCAACAAGTACATGGCAGATGGTGCTCAAGAGGTGATACTTGTTTTCTAGTATTATGTCATCGTTTATCGTGACGTCCGCTTAGGCTCGCTAGTTAGAGAAGGAAAAAGAGAACACCGATGGTTCGCTCTTGCTGGAGCACTGAGATTTAAGAGAAGCGAAGCGGATAAAGGATAACCTTTCAGGGCAAGATGGAGCGGCGGCGGCGAGATGGCAGATGAGGGATTCCAAACCTAGAGGCTCTGGCCGGCTCTTCTTGTCAAAAAAGCTTCTGTGATTCTAGAACCAATAAAGCGAGAGTAAACGCGAAGCACGCTGCTCGTCTCGTTCCCCGGGCAGCGAAATATCGCTGCACCTGTATGCACACCAAACTGAAAATGTGCACATACGCTCACACAAAAACCCAGACAAAAACTCTATCGACAAAAGTTGAAGACAGCGGGGCTCAGATATATTTAAGCGCCATTCTTTCAAGCGATGAATATTACGAGCATAGTGGTCACTCGTTTAGGAGAGGCTGATATTGTCGGCGGCTTCTTTATTTCCATGAGGCACACACAGTGCTGTTGCTACGTGGAGCATTCGCTACCACTTTTCTTATCGCAAAGCAGTCGTGCCCGAGAGCTATATGCGTGATGTGATCCTCAAAATAACCGTGGACGTGAGCTCGCCGAAAAAAGACGGAGCTTTTGTCGGCGCACGCGATGCACTGATCGAGAGCTCGTGGATATAGCCAATGAACACCTGGTATGGACCGGAATACTACTTCATAAGAAAGGGCTGCGGAACCTTATCGGCCTTTGGAGTGGATCTTCGGGTTCATGGACGATGCCCGGTGCCCTTCCGTACTTTGGGCATGGGATGATCTGCAATTCCAGCAATGATGTCCCCCGATGTTGAGTTTATTTTCGTGTATGGCTGGTTTATCTATGATTACTGCTGGAGTCCTGGATATACTGTTTCGCTGTGAGTTTGTTTCACAAGGTTAGTTGCTGGTTAAGGCATTGCTTTTTACAAGGAATTCATACAAATTCAATCGTATAACATATACCTTATTCTTACCTTTTCCCTGTCTTATCTATTTTCTTTAGAGCTTACACCTTGACAAGTTAACAGAGTTGAAGAAGAACTAGAGTACTTCTACAAAGTTACGTGACGCTTCACAGGTCACGGATAGGCTCGGCACTCGTGAAATATTTCGTCCGCAGGCTTTTCTAATTGCATAATTTTGAAAAGATAAAGTAGTTGACGTAGTTGTACGAAGTAAGAAAACTTTATATGATAGCTGG
The DNA here is from genome assembly GCA_037355805.1 of Ixodes ricinus. Taxonomy (NCBI): domain Eukaryota; kingdom Metazoa; phylum Arthropoda; class Arachnida; order Ixodida; family Ixodidae; genus Ixodes; species Ixodes ricinus. Next base: position 65,170 of record JAZHYW010022521.1, read on the forward strand.
TATTGCTCTAGTGTAATCTTCAAAATCAATATAAGGGAGAACAATAACTGTTTTAGGTAGCCCTTGCAACGACAGTGAAATACAGAATGAAAGCAATCCAAATGATAACGATCGTTTGAAAAAAATAGAAAGAACGTGCCGCTCTCTAATCCTTTTTTTTTCTACACATAAAAAATAATATGAGAATAAATGTGAGATAAAACCTATATAATGTATAAAAACATCCTCATAATTGAAGAGTGGTGGAAAGTTTCCATGGTGCTTCCAACATAAAGCACCCGTATTTCCCTTGGCTGGCTGGCCCTACCTTAATTCTCCTTTCTACTTTAAAATGAATGGATCAAATCTCATACGTAATGATATGCTTGACGTTCTATACTGTGTTAACTCTGTCCTTTTGTCTGAAGCGTCCTTTTTTTGCTGTTGCGATACCTGATGAGCTGATCGAGGGTGTCTGTCTATTCTGACAATAACAAAATATAATGCAGTGACTGCGCAGGCGAGCTGGTGGATGTTAACCATTTTGTTCTTAGCCCGAGATTGTGGCAGGAAAAGAGGAAAGTTTCAAAGTAGAAGAAAAATGTCCTCGACTGTTCATTTTTCTTGTACTTTGAAACGTTCCTCTTTTCCTGCCTCAGTCTCGGGCTAAGAACAAAATGGTTAATAAAATATAGTTACGTGTAAACTATACTATTTCTGGTTTAACGGACATGTCTAGTTACAACATATTAGGGATACATATAAAAATACGTTCATTATCTTAAGCTATAAGGCCTCTGCCATACCTAACTCTAATCTCTCCTCTTTTCTCGTTACTCAAACTCAGTAGCTCAACTCCTCGACATCTCTCTGGATGTAACTGGCTCGGAAGCTCGCTTCTGACTCTTTGTTCTAGCTAAAGATCTGTCGCTCGACTCTCTTTACTCGCACTCTAGCTCAGTATACCTCCTTCTGGAGACCTCTTAGCTCAGGGTGCTTCATCGGAAGATGCCTGGGTCGACTCTTCGTCTTAAAAATGTCCTCTTTCTCAACATTTTACTGTCTCATATATAAACTCGCTATTGAAAAAGGCCAATATGAACTCGGCTTATTGGAAATATTGTATTCCAATGAAGTTGATGGAAACCAATAAGAACCTATTGTTTTCCGATTAACCCAATACGCACGATGGGAATTCATATCGGAGCACAATATCCCGATATAGTAAACGGTTATTGGTATACAACAGGATATTGGAGCACAATATTCCGATATAACTTGCGGTTATTGGTATACAACACGATATTAGAGCACAATATTCCGATAGAACTTGCGGTTATTGGTATACAACACGATATTGGAGCACAATACCCCGATTTAACGCGCGGTTATCGGAATAGAATACGACATCGCGTGCATATTGGTGACCGACATGGACATACTGTACGGCCACACGATACATAAATATCGGTCGTCGACCACGGGCCCAAACGAGAATAAAATATGATATCGCATGCATATATCTCAGAACGGATACCAAGTTACCAACATGAATTACGTCGGCATATACCGCGGACTAAGAGGAAACGTAACACGATATTGAGATTTCGTGGAGCAACATGTGGATATCGGTATGCCCACATATACGACATCGCGTGAATGATATAGTAAAGCAGCACGAGTTACCACACGGCAATACGCGAGAGAAAGATATTGGGTGTGGCTACACACGGAAGACAAAATTTCTGCGTTGCGAACACATTAACACATGATCGACAGTGCAAGTATGTACAGCTGTTGGTACGGCACACAGTACACACAGCCTCGCGCACTTGAAATGCTAGACAACCACCAAACCATTCAGAATAACTAGCTGGAACACCCGCGACCTACCTTTCAATGAAAAAGCCCAATAACGACGTGCTTATTGGAGTGATCGTTTTCCACCAAATGTTTATTGCAGTTGTTGTAATGCAACAAAAGTTGATCGCCAAACAATTAACCCAACGTACCGCGAAACAATTCGATGTTGCAACACAACATCGCAATACAAGAAACTATCCGTGTTGGGACACAAATAGAACGCGATACGTGACAATGTCGGTTCGCACGATAAACTAATGAGGGTGAATAGGTTCGACAGGCCACGTGCATGTCGTTGCTTGTTACGCGCACATTTATCGATATTGACCCACCTTTCTGGGTAATCCTACGTCGTACACAAAATCCACGACAACATGCGAGCACATTTCACCCACCACTCTTCGTCGTCTGTTTCGCGAGATTCACACACTGTATAAAAACGACGTGAAAAATACGTGCATTTGCGCCATCAAACGATACGTTACAGCCTCGTTTTTTGAGACGATAAGCTTCCATCGTCAACCCGCGCGCGTACCAGCTTCAGCTAGTTAGAAGTAGTGATGGGACGAATCTTTATCCTAATCGAGATTCGGAGCCGAATCTGGAGATTCGGAAAGATTCGGAAGAGTAGCCAAATCTCAAGCAATTCGGAAAAGTTCGGAGAGATTCGGAGCGTTGCCATGGTTGCCAGATCACGTTGATGAGTGTTTCAACTTTTCGTGATATTAAATTCACTAAATTCTACAAACTGCACAAAATATTATGGTAATATAATATCATAGTAATAAATACAATGTTATGCTTTGTTTATATTATTTTTGGATGTTTGTCGAGAACGGTAGCCAGACATCGCGGGAAAATTTGTTTCGCTTTAGGACTACGACAAAAATCGGCATGCTTGGTGCACGTGGAAATACAAGCGCATGTTTTCATCGCCGCAAGAGATGGATGCCGTACGTGCTGTTCGGCACAGGCTCATTTCGTGCTCGTAATTACGGTCATAGTGGCACACACCACACAAGTGAGTACGTTCGATTCGATTTTCTTCAACGCGTGTCCACTGAGGAATTGCTATCGAAACACGGGAAACAATCTGAAACTCCTTGCGCCGTACTATTACAGTCTTTCTACTATTACAGTCTTTCTGGTTAATGATATCCGATTGAGTTAGTGTTTGTTTCCGAAAAATAAAGTTGCGTTTGACACCCCTGTGTGGGGTTCCTTTTTCATCAACTTAAGCTCACGTGCACAAAACTTACTGCCGAGAACGGAGAAACAACATTGCGACGTTTTAAAATGCGGAGCATCTCTTGCTCGGGTCTATGTCCCGCGGCGTCGGCGTCGGCGTCGTAGTCCGCACTCACACTACGCATGCGCAACTCTCCTCCTTCCCTCTCTCCAACAGCTGCGCGTTACTCTCTGCGCGCTCTCTCTCTACCAGCTGCGTGCGTTCGCTCCTACTCGCACCGCGCGCGCGTGCGCAACTCTCCTCCTTTAGTCTCCTCTCCTTCAAGTGTGCATATAAGCAGCGGTAGCGCGCTGCGCCAACAGCTGCGCGCGTTCCCCCGGAGGAGTGAAAGGAGGATTGTTTTGGGCGCGCGGTCGCAGCGCCACGCTTGGGCTTTCCAGTGGGGTGGGCTTTCCCCGTAACTCTGCGGCTGTCGTCTGCTAGCGTTTCTCGGCCGCTCGCGTCCGCCGCAGCCCAAATGCGGCCGTCCAAAAGAAATCAGTCAAGAAGGGAATAAATTAATTACGATCCGCGATGCTCCGCATCACCCCATGGTTCCCCTCGGGAAGATGGTGTAATTTTTTTCTTCGCCACCGGTGCCGGTACATGGTCGAAGTTTTGACGAGCAACATTCACCTCGCACTCGCGCCTTACAGGTACAGACATACGCAGCTCCAGAGGAGACGATTCACTTCCTTGCCTGAATATATTTATTGTGCGTTGCGCCACATTATGTACAATACATAGCATTTCGCTACATTTTACCGATCACCGCGAACCCGCACGGCAACCGAGACCCGGCATTGGTTAGTCTTACGTCAACCACACCGATCAGCTCAGCTGGACCTGGTCGCGTGCCAGGGTATAGGTTAACAGTGCAGTACATACCATACGCTGATACGCGTGTAAACAAGACAAAATCTGGTTATATGCAGTAACAGTATCCAGAAAAATACAGAACTGACCGCATTCGCGAGGTTTACGACAAGGCTCACGCTGCCATCTGCAACCAGCGACGAATTGACGAATCTCCGAATCTGCCGAATATTCGTCGCGGGAAGTTCGGAAATTTCCGAACCTGGGCGAATCCGAATCTCCGGTGATTTGTCCCATCACCAGTTCGAAGGGAGCGAGCCCAGCGAGCCGGAGAGCCTGCGCGCATGCGCTGCCTGCGCTGTAGCCAATCGAGCCAGCCGAGCGGCTGAGCGAGCCGCCAAGCCCAGCGGCTTGCCAGCGGCCCGCAGCGCCGCGGCCCAGCCGAGCCGCCGAGAATGCGCACTGCGCAGCGACCGCGACGCGGCGGCGCGACCCGCCGAGACCGACGGATGGCAGTTCGTAAAGTTCGTCGCGCTTTTTGCTTGTGGGCTCCAAGCGAAACCAACGCACTTTCAATCGCTTCAAAAGGTACGTATACACGACTTTATTACTTGCAGCATTGAGTGCTTTGGTATACACGGATCAAAGTAAACACCGAAGGGCAGAAAAGAGACATTAAGTTTTGAAATCGCAGCTTATTTGAACGCTCGTGTCCCCTGTTGAAAGCCTCTAGCTGTGCTGCTCTGTTGCAGGTGTCATTTCGACTGCGTGTACTCCGATGTAACGTCAGTCAGTGTTCACACTTGGCTAGCTTTGCTATCTTGTTATCTCATGTGCGAAATAGACGTAGAAACCAGCGCCGCGTCTCTTTCGGATACTCAGCCTCCAGCCCCCTTCCTTCCGGCGTGCTTTCTGCCGCGACCGTTCGACGCATTGGATTCGCGGGCTCGTTCGAAGAGGCGTTGTTTGAAGCTGACGAGTCGACGAAGTGTTACCGGAGCTTCTCCTTAGGAAAGTCGCGATCGGCGCTCGGCTCTGATCTCGTACTTTTTCCTCCCGGGTAGACCATGAGTGCCGACCACTGATCTGTGGTGCCGACTGGCGCCGAACGAAGTTGAGAAACGCTATCGAGTGAGTCAGATTTTTGTGACGCCGCCCAACTGCCCTGCTATCGGCTGCGCAAAGCAAATGGTGTTAAAAAAGACACGCGTTTTTATTTTTGTTGGCAATGTTTTACCTTAATCAACGCAAAGTGAATCGCGGCTGTACGTCGGTTGACTCATTACTGTGCCTAGATTGTCTCACTACAACGGAGCCTTTTTGGTGTGATCTTATTCTGATATCGTTATATCTTGCTTTTTCATCTTGGCTGCACACTTCTAGCCGACCTTCTACACATTGCACTCCTTGTCGACATGTCATTGGTGCTTGAGACTAATTGGAAGTCACTGTTTGCTCACTCCTTGGTGCACATATTTCATGTTCAACATCAGGTATCTGAAGGAGGCACCATGAAACCCTGGAATTCGTTCAGAGGTACCTCAACATACTGTATTAGAGTGCCGTTTTGTGTGTTGTAGTTTCGTACAAAACCAAATTGCACTTTGTTTGTAATATACCCTATAACAGTTCACTACAATTAAAGTTGCAATGAAACATTGGCCACGAGAGGTGACTCGGCGAACGTGGCCAAAAACTTCGTCGCATAATTTTCTCCATGGGTCATTTTGGATGTTGACAAATTTTCTTGTGAATAATGAGTGTTATGCACATGTGTTTCTTCTACTTTTCGTACAGGTACTTCAGTTAGATAAACCCCAGTAAAGGCAGCAAGACAGTCTAATGGGGTCACACCAAGGATAACGGCATTCCTGTTCGAGTCCCGAGCCTTGTCACCGAACTTCACTGAACATAATGGTACATTCCCTTTCCTTAACTCTCCCTCTGAAATGTGTTTTTTGTTGTTTTGTTGTTGTTTTAAAAAGGGTAGTACAACGTTTAAACACCCGAACGTTCCTAAATGGTCTCTGTACCAGACAATAGAGTGTCTTGGGCCCACTTCAGACGGGGCAACTTTTCCAGCGATTTCGGGGTTGCTGGCGGGTTGTTCCCTAGCTTTCCCTAGATCGACACGAATTGCTGAGATCTGGTCCAGCTCGAAATGGACGAGCAACTCGGACAACTCGGAGACGTTTGAAGCGGCAGCATCCTATCAGGTTCGTGATATTTTCACGTGACACTCCTGTGGTGGTGATGATGAAACTTGGTTCTGGTTTGAAATGGATCGTTTTTGGAAATAAACTGTTTAAAAAAATAGTTAGTATTCTCAGCACAATTTAAAGATATAAAAACATGTTTTTTGATATAACTGTGCATCTAAATACTGCAAGAAAAATAAAATTTCATGATGATAATGGCAAGTCGTAGCAATTCGGTTGCTGCGTGTGAACACGTGCCGCCCGCGTTCACACGCAGCAACCGAATTGCTACGACTTGCCATCATCATCATTCAAGTTGATTTTTCTTGCACTATTTAGACGCACAACTGCACGCTAAAAACGTGTTTTTATATCTTTGAATGGCATTGAGAATACTAACTCATCTTTCTGAAAAGGTTTATTTCCAAAACGATCCATTTCAAACCAGAACCAAGTCTTTAGCTGCCATCATCACCACCACAGGGGTGTCACGTGAAAATATTGTATCCTTGATTGGCTGCTGCCGCTTCAAACTTCTCCGAGTTGTTAGAGTTGCTCGTCCGTTTAGAGCCGAACCCGATCTCAGCAATTCGTGTTGATCTAGGGAAACCTAGGAAACAACCCGCCAGCAACCTCAAAATTGCTGGAAAAGTTACCCCGTCTGAAGCGGGCCTTAGGGAACTGAAATCAAGGGCAGTGGAGCTCTGGGTTCAAACCCACCTGGAGACGTTTTTTTGTTTTGTTTTGCCTGTTTTTAGTACATATATATATATATATATACTATATTTTTTTAAAGTTTTAACGTATAGACGCATAATTTACACACTAATTCACATTCAGAAGTGATTTTATTCACACTCTGTGGCTCCCTAGTGCTTGCAATAGCTTCTTGGTGGGCTATTGCAAGCTATGCAAAGGAGGGGCATCTTCCCACCTTTCGCAGGCTGTAAAGCTATGGCTTGCACAGCTCTAGCAGGTCGCACCTCGCTCACTGGCTTTATCACGAAGCATAGGGGCTGCATGAGTCGCGCCACACCGTAAAGTCATATACGGTCGGGTCACAGCACCTGGGACCATTCGTCACTGCACTCAGCTATGGTATGGTGGCATGGTCGGGGCATGAAGCAGGGGTACAACTTGGAAATGCTGATCTTCATCACATTTAAAACACATTTTTTATTACTTTTGTGTCGAGTTGTCAGCATTTTAAGGGTGAAGAAACTAACAACAGCCAGAGCAAAAAAAAATTGAAAGCCACTCTTACTGAGAATTTATTACGAGCACTAGGAAGCCGCGGAGTATAATTAAAACGCTTCTAAAGATGAATTAGCGTATAAATTATGTGCTTGTGCCTCAAAAATCGAAAAAAACAATTTAAATATAATTAATAAGGATAAAAATATACACCAGGAGGACTTAAGCCGGAACTACACAGTCTGTAAGTTTCAAATTTGACACCTTAAACCACTCAACCACCATACAATTTTATTTCCAGGTCGTTTATCGAGGTATATGAATTTCGTTTGCAGCTGTCGGCTGCAAGAGAGATTGCCTTATTTTCATTTACTTTACTATTCCCACCAAATATGACAAGTGACCAAGAATAGAACCTCATTTGTCGGCCGAGGCACTGTGCTGGCATCAAGGCAAGCTAGCCTGTCTTGCTGGGCTCATATTTTGTTTCATCACCCGTTTAGGATTCTGTTGTCGCTCATCAAAAGAAAAAAAAAACTGTGACTAAGTCTGACTTGTTCTGGGGTGCAGGTACCCTTGGCAGTAAACTCTGCTAAATGAGGCAAAATATATATTATACTTTTTTTAGCAAATATGCATTGTTTTAGCAAAATGAGCTACACTATTTGACTAAGGTGAAACAGAACGAGCCTCTCCACCTGGGTCTGTTCTTATCTCTCGCAGACACTATTTCCTGCTTTTTGTGGTTTGTATCAGACTTTTGTGTCTCTGTCCGGCCAAAGCATCTGTGTTAGACTAAGACTGGGTTCTTTAGGATATGTGCAGGTATTCTTCGCAGCAAATGGCTGCCAATCAGGAACACGAGTTTGTTCTCGGCCACCAAGAGCAAGTATTTTCAAGGTGAGCTATTGCCCGCCTATATGAGTTTTGTGTTCCATTCCTCTTGGATGCCACTTCCTATGTGTAGTGGTCTTGCATTAGTATTTTGTTGTCTCTCTTCTGCAAAAACACCCAAGTTTGGCTAAGACCGGGTTTTTTCTTATACATGCAGGTCTTGGAGGCAAGCACCAGCCAATCAAGGCCAGAAGTTTGCTCTTTGCCGCTCATGGCAAGTGTTTTCAAGGTGAGTGATTGATGCCTATCTGAGTTGTGTGTTTCATTCCTCACAGACACTCTATTTCCTGTCTTTATAGTGGTCTTGTGTCAGGCTTTTGTGTCTCTGTCCGGCCAAAGCATCTGTGTTAGACTAAGACTGGGTTCGTTAGGATATGTGCAGGTATTCTTGGCAGCAAGTGGCTCCAATCTGGAACACGAGTTTGTTCTCGGTCACCAAGAGCAAGTATTTTCAAGGAGCTATTGCCCGCCTATATGAGTTTCAGCATTCGTCAAGGAGCTCAAAATCAAAGCCCGGGGGTTGGCCATTGCAAAAATGTTGACTCGGAAGCGCATAGGGAGGAAGCTTTACAAAAGTATCCACCTGCCTCAACAAGTGAAACCGAAACTAAAAACGTGGGTTCCATTTGAAAAAAAAAAAAAACATTGTCAGCCCGAGTTAACTCGGGGGCAGCACGGAGCAAACAAGCCACTGTACGAGTATGCTTGGTTCAGGCTTTTGTAGGGGTAGTCGATGACTCGGTGTTTTCTGAAAAATATTTTTTCTAAAAGTGTGGTGGTCGAATATTCGGGGATGGGCATTGAGTCGTGATGTTAAGGTAAAAATTTCATCCACATGCCGGGATTCATGTGCCTTGTCCCCCTAGCGAGGGGGACAGGGCCTTCAAAATTTTAGGTTCGCAAAAGGGGTGCGTCAGTATTGACGTCTCATTTTACATCAGGCCTCTCAATTTAAAACGCACTATAAATGACATGCCTGAGATTCGTTTGGGTGTACTTCCTCTCAGCAAGTATATGGTTCTGTCTCAAAAGGTCTAATCTGATGTTGACCGCACCTCAGGTCTCCACCGACGATTCATCAGGACGAGACCCAACCGGGACACTAGGGAGGAGCGGCTTAAGCAAGGGAGGCTACATATACGACAGCTTCTTGCGGACAAGAACCGAAAATAGATAGATGGTGGGTGTTTCATTTGCTATGCCTTTTGGCATGCACATTCTGTTTGTTATGTTTCAAGATTCCTGCAGAGTTCAATTTCAACTATTGTAAAATACCGAGCATGCGCCCAGATCGCAGAAGCGCCTACCCCCTGTTTTCGGAACGATCCGCAAATAAGCAAAGGGCATACCAGACACCCATCCACCTGTTTTCAGCCATGCTCAAAATATTAAAAGAATGCATCAAGCGCCCAGGTGCCGTGGCGTCCTTGCTACAATAGTGACGGTCGCGGAGCTGACAGATCCGTGCCTGGCACAAGCCATGGCATGGCCTTTGGGAACCAGGGAATCGAGATTAGAGATGTAGCACAGAAATTGGAGGCAAGCGGCGAAGGTGAGCAGAGTTAACGGAAAACAAGGATGAAGGGGGTTCCGTCGCATGAGGCATCTATGTCCCGTGCATGTAATTTTGAGTGTGCTGTAGGCGGCTACTCAAAAAATGTGTTACTTGTACGTAACTAATCGCAAATCTCTCTTGCAGTTTCCACGGCCCACAAGCCAGCAGGCGCCAGTTCGTTCTCGTTCAAAGGTGAAGATTCCAGATTTTCTAGATTGCTCTGAAGCAGCAATACTGAAGCCAGACAAGCTGGTACGGCATATTTAATTGACGGAGCTCAGAACGACTGGGGACGCTTTCACTGAAGCTTGTTTCACTGCAATACACAGCACTGGATAAATTCAAAATTACATGTGTGCCTGACATAATATGCCTCTTGTGACAAAACTGGGCACACGTTTTGTCGCCTACAGCAACACTGAAGGCAGACCAGCGGTACGGCATATTTAATTGACGGAGCTCAGAACGACTAGGGACGCTTTCACTGAAGCTTGCTTTGCTGCAATACACGCGTGTATTGCAGCAAAACAAGCTTCAGTGAAAGCGTCCCCAGTCGTTCTGAGCTCCGTCAATTAAATATGCCGTACCGCTTGTCTGGCTTCGGTGTTGCTGTAGGCAACAAAACGTGTGCCCAGTTTTGTCACAAGAGGCATATTATGTCACGCACATATAATTTTGAATTTATCCGGTGTTGTAGGTGGCTGGTCAAAGAAATTGGTACTTGGACGCAACTAATCGCAAATCTTTCTGGCAGGCTCCAAGGCCTAAGAGACCATGGTAAAAAGTTTGAGTTTGGAGAAAACAAAAACAAACTTTAACACATTACCTTGTTTTTTTTAGAGCATGTTGAATGCGCAAGCTTTCACCGATGAAGCGTCCCAAACAACAGAAACAAATACACTGAGCTGGGACTCGGCATGGACATCGCTTGGAGCTATGCTGACATTGGCATTATTTGTATAATTCTCTGATTCTCCATTAAATCACCTTATACCAAATTCTCAACAATATTACCACCATTCTGAGTCAATATCGTAACGTTGTTTTGCTATTATCACCGTGATCAACATGGGAATGGTATAAAATCTCAAATCGTACAATCATGTTTAAGCATTGTTTGTAGAAAGCTGCAATAAAGAGTTCTGAGATAACAAAGCAACTCTTAAAACTATTTATTTTTATTTTAAATTTTGGTCGTTCAGGCAACGATTTTTGTGGCTCAACTAGTGCCTCCAAAAGAAGGTTTTCACAGCAAAATACGCCGAGATACTTCACTAAGGCTACTAAAGTTACTAGCTGAGTATTTATAGTGTAAGGGAAAACGCATTAGAAGGTGTTCGCTTGTGCGCCGTAGGAGGGGGCGCAGTCTTAACGTTCACGTTCGCACCCCTATACACGAACTCATCTCGGTTACGTCAAGGCGCGGTGGTGGCGCGTCGGGCGCACTTCCGGTCTGGGGCTGTGGGCGGAAATCCCCATGTGAGATATGTATTCCTGCGTTGTTTTGAAAGGAAGCAGACAAAAACCTGCCTTATCATCAAAAGCCGTGACTAGGACTGTACCAAAAGAGTCCAAGAAAGGTTTGAAGGTAAGTTTTCACCTGCTTGGTTCGTCTGAGAACATAAATATGTGCCGTGAAAAGTGAAACCAGACGCCGTCGGACCACGATTGCTTGAGCGGGAAGCACTTTGGGTTGCATTCACAGATACTTGTGGTCAACACATTCATTTATGTTGTTCCAACATGAACGCCGGAAAACCGTCAGGTTATACGGACCACCTGCGGACTACGTTCAGTGCGTCTTCAAGGTCAAACTGCCGCCTGATCGTTCAAACTGTCGTCTGCTCTTTCAAACGTTTCTGCTTGTCGTCTGCTCTTTGAGACGATGGCGGCCCATATATTAAATGTTGGCCTGGTACTTGTGATAAGAAGTAAGCGCAGGCCTCAGAATACTCAAGTTTGAAGGTTGGTAAGCAGGCTCGATGTAAACAGATACAAGGAAATGTCGATCATTGTTGCCACTGGCCATCACCGACTTGTTATGCCTGAATCCCTTGGTCCGATTCTGCTTGCGATTTTAAGTATCGACATCGACCATCTCAGCTACGGTTCACGCTTTTGCAGCCCGAGCGACGTCGCGACTGAATATTGCGAGCGAAATATCATGCGAATCAGGCTTTGGCGTCCATTCTTCACGCGGAATAAATCGTCGCCGTATGTCACATTATTCACGCGACGTTTTGCGGTGTAACGAGCCTCGGTAATTTCGCTGAGGCCGCTCAAGTAGTCAGGCATTGCCAGGAAGACGTAGAATCCAACAATTCGAACGCAAAAAAGGTCAGGGGGACTCGCACCGACGCCGAAAACATCGCATTTCAATGGTTTGTTTATGGGCGACGGCGAGCTTCTTGCCCACACTCCATCGCGCATGCGCGACGCCGATGGCGTCCGCTGGGGGCGCTCCGGTTTGTTTGCAAACATGAGTTGGTGAATAGCAGTGTAGCTTTCAATAGGATTACGACTATTGTGTAAAATGCATGAGTGTGCCAATATCCCAGCCCACCACAGAGTATGAGGCGTCTCGCTGGATGTTGAACACTCTACCTGTGGGGCAATCAATAATTATAAACAACATTGTTTTCCAGAAGAAACGTACAGCCACTTACGAGGTGGCAATAGCTTACTCCTAAAAGGTCAATTAAAAACAAGCAAAAACAATGAGCATGTGAATTGATATGTGCTTTTCCTTTTCTAGCCTAAAAGTTGGTGAAAACTGTATTGCTTCTGCTACAAACGCCCACTTGCTTCAGAAATGATAACACAAGAACTACCTCATCCTCCGAACAGGATAAATACGCTTTCAACCTACAAACCATGCTTGTGTTCCATAACGCACAGTTCACGAAAAGACCAAGTCCGAATTACAGGAGCGGGATGTCCACTTGACATATTCGCTTTTATTATGCGACAGAGCCTCATTAGAAATCGAGCGTCAACACCCACGGTAAGTATAATGTCGTAACAATCACAAATCAGGTGTTCTAAAAAACGGCGTAAACAGGGAGAAAAAAAATATAACGCGGCAGACTTTCAGTCGTCACACTGAATACAGTTAAGGTTCACTGAGGGCAGAAAAAATAGAAATAAAATGCAAGATGCCAGCATAAAGAACTAATTCAAAGAAGCAATAATAATTCTACGCACTGGAAGTGCAATTGGTCTGGGCGATGCACCATTCCCCAAGGGTACCATGAGACGTTCAATGAAATCAGAGGAGATTCCATAGGGGAAAGGGAAGAGGGGGGGGGCAAGTATGGAAGAGGCAAAGAGGCAATTGCTGAAGAAAAGAGATTGCAGGCGAAAGAGGCGTACCCGCTTTATTAAGCCTAATCACCGGAACATCGGACTGCTGGGTCGCTGATTCGTACGGATTCGGTGACCGGTGAAGTAATCTAATTAATATTGGGGGATCGGGCTGATTGCACGAGCCGACGTTAGCGTTTCAGGGAATGCGGTTCTGCGCAAATGAGCTCGGGCTTGGTTCATGGCATCATTTGATGGTTATTTCTCTCGGTAGAAAGCGTAAAATAATAAACATTGAAAAGAAAGAATCAAGGTGTCACACTGAGGTAGAGCGAGAGCCTAATGCCAAGCTTCATTTCGTTGCTAACTTAAAAACAAAATGTTCCACGAATAGTTCACTTGACAAATGTCAACTCAGAATTTTAAACATGGTTTCATAATTAAAGGCACTGCGATAATTCAAATAATTACCTACATAGAGCTCCGTGAATAAAGAATAAAATAAGAAAAGCAGCGGAGTTGTAAAGTGAAGTTTTGTCAATAGCTGCACCACTTTTAGCACCAAAACGGTCGGCATATATTTAGGTATTTTGGGGTTAAAATAAAATTTTGGAACTACTTAATTATAACAAAGTAAAAATGAATAATATTAAATATGTAGGTGAAAAAAACAAAACGTCTATCCTGTCCCTGACCCTGATGTTCTTCTTCACATTAAAAAAAGAACTATAAAAAATAAAAAATGAAATGAAACATATAAAAGAAAAATGAAATTATGATTTTTTCTAGAGCTGCGTTTCCGTACCATTGGTTAGTAGATATTTCATCAGTGCCTTAGTTTTCTTCAGGCATACAGATGGCAGTTTTTACAAGCACAGTAAGATGACAATCCTCATATCGTGGTCTAAAAACAAATGACGAAGAGCGACAGGGAGTGTGTCCAAACTTCAAAGGGAGATTCTACGTTACTGTTTATTGTGTAGGTGTTGTTTGCGCAAGCAAGGCGAAGACGTGCTGCCTGCATCCGACACTCTACATATAAATGTAATTCATGAAGATATTCACGACTTAAAGGGCCACTGATGTGCTTGTCTCAGCCCACTCTAAGCCCCGCCCATAGATCAGCGGCCCCGCCTATTTCTACTGGACTGGCTTGGCTGCTTGGCCGAACGCTTTCACAAGCGTAGTGTCTCCCTGTCTAGACGTTCACAGCATGTACTCTCGTTTCTGACAGCGCGTGCTTGTCATGCCAGCAGATTGCGGTAGCCTCCAACATTGTCTGGTATTTTACCACCGTCCATGGAGGTAGAAAGCGCCTGGACGTGGTGTGAGGCCACCAAAAGTGGAGTCAGAAGTATGGAGGGACACGCCCCCAACGATTTGCAAAACAAAGAGGCGCTAAAGGACGAAAAAGAGAGCTGACAATTGGCAGCCGCTTTGGTCACCCTCAGAGACCGAGGGTCCTCAGGGTGACCAATACAACTGCTGGCACCAAAGTCAGCCATAGCCTCCATATACTCACAAAGCCTGGCAGTTCGGCGACGGAGTCATACAGTGCACAGTCGCAGATTTGGAGCGCGAGGATCCGGTAGCAGAGAGCACTTCTCGGGGAACCTGATATTCAGCGCACAGCTTTTGCAGTGGCGAGGACCGGAAACATAGTTTTCAAACCCGACGAGAAAAGAAGCGGTAGCGCGAGGAACGCGAGGAGCACGAGCGGACATTCCATCGCTCGGGAGAAGTGTGTTTCGGCGTCTCGCCGCAGCGGGGCGCCCGTTACATGACTATCCTCTCATCTGTTGTCTGCCGCTCTACCTTTTTACTTGCGGTGGTCCGTTTCACTTTCGGCGGCCACTTTGTCAGTATAGACAAGGCTATGAGTCAGCTCTCCTTTTCGTTCAATAGCGTCTACTGCACGTCATTGGCCATCGTTGGGGCCGCGTCCCTCCACACTTCTGGCTTCATATCTGGTTGCCTGATATCACCTCCAAAAGCTTCCTACCTCCGTACCACCGTCTGTTGTCGTCTGCAATGCCCCTAAGACGCGGCCATAAAAACGGCACAAAGGCATCCGTTATCACCGGCGTCCGTCTGCAATTCCGCCCCGTCTGAAAACGTCTGCAACGCTCGCAAGACGCAGTCATGACAGGGCGTTCTAGCGTTCAATCATTCACGAAACGCGGTTCAATACAAGCCTTTGTCAGCGTCTGTCGATGTGAGCTAAAAATCGATCGCGAGGACTAAATAAATCAACAAAGCAAGTATGCAGCTCTTCCAGCTTTTTCTTATTTTGTTTTGGCGTGACATCCGCGAGCAAGGTGGGTGACCGTCAAATGCACAATTATAACGCTACCTAAAATAATTCGCTTCAACAATACAGATGCGTTGCAAAAATCGATAGCTAAATGCAGTTTAAAAAAAATATTGTTAACATACCTGGAGAAGTTTCATTCGAGGTGACCGCCTAATTGCCTCTATCCAAAAGGCCCGCGAATTATTACGTATGTTGGTATTGAAACCAAGGTCGCTATCACGACGGTTGTTTTATTTGGAGCAGCATGGCCGATTTCGCGGGAACCGAAACCTTTAATCAGCATCAACACGAGCAAACAAACTAATTAAGCATTTTTTTAATAAATTTATTGATACTTTACTCTTCTAATGGTGGGTACAACACTTTCAGGTGGGTAACAACACTAAGAACTACAACATTGTAGCAAAATACCAAAAACTTGAAAACAAGTTATAGTACATATGAACAAATACAGTATCAAAGGAGCTAACTTAAATTATATGCGAATAATGACAATGATGTCGGCCTGAAAACTCTCTCAGCGAGGTCATTCTACTGAATTATTGTTCGTGGAAAACATGACTAAAAATGAATACTTGAAGCAAATATTACGCGATTGAAAAGGAGTAATTGTTAGAGCATGCCTTTGTCGAGGCGCATATCTATTTCCAGCGCTCCTTTTCCGCAACAAATCTAGCCCTAGCGGTCCGAACCATATGCCAGAGTTTCAGAACTAACATTATCTTAATAAAAATATATGTGATTTTCTGAAGTTTTCAAACGGAAAATAGTACAACCAGAAATAAAGAGCGCGTAAAACATACGGACCTGAACAAGAGGGAAGATGCGAACGACACAAGCAGACTTGCCCTTGACCGTATTTTTTACGCGCTCTTCATTTCAGATTGTACCATGGACCAACTCGCCTACATTGCGACTTTCATCCGGGTAAATGGTACCCATGTTCGCCCGTTTTCGGTAATTGGCGCCGGAGCACTCCATGTATTCGATAAATAAGTGAGCCGCCATTGTCCCAATAAAAATTTAAATATAAATATATACATATTCCCTTTGATTAAGAGAACATTCAGTTTTGAAACCTCGGAATTTTGTTTTGAACGCCAGCGCTATATTTGGGTGGAGAATGTGCGTTTGGCCATGCTTAGTTTATTTCTGCACTAAAAAAAATAAATAAAAAACATTATTATTTATTTCTTTTTTTGCGTACACTTTGAAGTTGACGTAAGACGCTTATCTTAGGCCAGTCCCGATACGAAGACAAGCACCCGCACAGCACTTTCGAAGGTGCGTACCTGAATGAGATGTTTGCTGCAATCTAGATCGTTTGAGATCTTTGTCTAAACACCTCGGTGAACGCAAAATGACTGGCACGCATAAAAGAAACGAGCTCACGTGCTACGCTCGTTGAGTACGCCGCAAATGCCGGCACCCATGCTTGTTATCGTTTAAAACCAAAGCGGAAAATGTAATCTTGAGATATTTCTGAAATCTATATTGACATTATCTAGATTCTTTGTTTACTCAAACATGAACATATTGCTGATACAAATGCTATTACAGCACAAATAAAAACAATTTAACGACAAGCATTTCAGATGCTAGTCATCTCTCCAAATATTAAAAGCCGAGACAAACTGCTTAGTTAACAAAGGACATTTCGTTTTGTGTGGCGGTTTAAACCCGTTTGCAAGTCCAACCTCAGAACGCCGCTACCTTGCTCAGATGGGGTGCGCTTGGGTGCGGCCACCCCAACTAAGCGCACCCCAACTGAGCGTGATTGCGGCGACCTGGGGCCGTGCTTGAAAACGTCTATAGAGCTGGGCTACCCCATCCTGAATTGCGTCCAACGGCGTAAATATTAAAAAAAATTCTATGGGAACAAATAAAAAGAAGTGTGTCCCATCTATGCCTCTTCTAATCAAGTTTTTTTTTTATTTGTTTATTTTAGTGTTCCTTTAGGGGGAGAAAGCACAATGCGTGAGTGCCTGTATACGAAGGTTGATGTCACTCCAAATCAATGTCCAGATATAACTTCCGACTTGTCATACCGGTTTAATTTTCTTCGTTCAGATTCGCAACTACTTTTACACATACGCATTTTATGCAATGCCTTATGCACGCTCGCAGTGCACAGAAAACTTCATTGCTAAGACTTCGGTTGTTCGAGCGATCTAAAGTGCAATGGGGTACCGCAAATTTAACACATTACAATATTGTCAGAAAGGGTTCTTACATCCCTAGTTACACTAGCACTCTCCACTGTCATTAAGCCAACGATCGTGGACATCTGTCAGTGTTACATGGTACATGGGCCTAACAAACCTATTTGAGATGCGCGTCAAAGGACACAGTTGAATCCAAAATTAATCCAAAATTCATGTCAGCTCGTATTTTTTTATTAGCGATGCAAATTATTTATATGCACACATTTCATTCAAAATAAGCGCTTGAAACAACATAAATTACTCTTCTTTTTTGTATTAGAGTGAACAAACGACAACCAGAACGTTTCGCACGAAATCAAATGAGAGAGCGATAATGAAAGTCTTATCGGCACAGACATTACAATGGCCGCTCTCGCCGAGCTTTGGCTTCCGCGACGTGCCGTGATCGTTCTAGCGGCAGCTCAGACCCTGAATCACAACTCTTCGCACTATATTTTCTTCCACGACACTTTCTAGATACCTCCACCACTCTTCCACAATTGTAAATGCTTCACTGACGCTGGTCTTAAGTGGCGATGCGGCAGACGCCGCCATCTTATACTTTATTGATGACGTGCACAATCAAAAGCGTGCTGTGGTTGGCCTGCCACGATTCGCCGAATGCTGACTATGACGTCAGCAAAGGATTCTTGATCGAAAGAAATAAGAGTAATGTAAGAACTTCGATTTTCACGCTGTTGGCAGTGTTGGTTTCAGAGCTCTATGATTTCAAGCTTCCACCATATTCTTTACAAACACCATGGAACTTGTTGTTCGTAAGGTAATGACGTCACGAGAGGGAACCACAGGAGGGCGCCACCAAAACATCTCGCCGCTAATAGAGCTTTCTCAAAATTACCCAAGCATCAAAGAGAATGTTGAGAACGTACGTACACACGCTGCCCGTGCTCGCCTTCCGTATAAAAATATTCAAAGTAAATAACCAAAATGAAGTGTGCGTGGAACGCGGGTATGAAGTGCCATTTAGTTTTAGATTTTTCCTTTTGAACAGTTAGAGCTGAAGAGGCCAGCACACGCACCGCGCACCGCGTATACCTACGTTCCAGGCATTCTTTTTAATGCTTGTGTAATTGAACAAAAGGTCTATCGGGACGAACCTCCATCAGTTATGATCAGTTTCACCTAAATGTGTACCGCAGCGAAGGCTAGAAGCGCGATCTCACATCTTTGGCAGATGTTGTTAATGCACAATACCTTGTACCGCCGAGATGTGCCCTAAAATAAGGGGCTCGCGCTTGTAGCCTTTCCTGGGGTACATAATGAATAAAAATAGAGTATAGCTGAGGTTGGCCAGCTCCACTTCAGAAGTCAGCCGCCGCTCTCGTGTCAGGCGTTGCCTGAGGAGGGGGAGGGGGCCTGCGGCCGTGTCTGCTCCTCCCGGCGCCGAGCAACATGGCGGCGCCTGAGGTATTTATATCGGCGGCGGCCGCTATCTCGGCAGTAGCGAAGCGTGGCCGTTCATGTCAGTGAACCGCAGACGAACTAAGGAAGCGGAAAAACATTCATGCTTTCGCATTCACAACTTATAAAAAGTGCTAACATGTCCTCGGATTTTTTTTTGTATTTATTTTCCATCTTTCTTTTAGGTTAACCTCTCATTTCACTACCTCTCGCCTGCGAGCTCATTCCTCTTTCAATCATATCTAGGTTTGTTATGAAACACTTTTCGCGGAACTGCATTCATGCTACATAGTTTCGACGTTTTGACAGATTATGCCATCAAATATTCTGCTTCCTTTATACTTTTCGGAGGCCCGATTACAACAAAAACAAATGGCTCAATTCAAGCAGTATAAATCAATAACACGGTTCTTTTAGCTTGAAGTTAAGAGGACAGTCCTAAAAAATGAGAATCATTATCGATCCAGATTATCTTTTATTCAGAATATCACATTTATATGATTTCGCATTAAAAATCTGTACTTTTGTCGGAATTAACAAGTACTACTGCAACAGCAGTAAAGCGGATGGGCACAGTTAGTGTACCACTTAATAAAAAATACAAACATTCATAAAAATCATAAACACATGACGTATTAACAACCTTCAAGTTACAATAGAAGAATTCAAAGCGGTCGACCGCTCTTAGCTCTGTATTGAAGCCTGCAAAATTAGTTAAAGACCAGCTTAACCGCTCATCTTACCTCGTTGGCCCAATGATAAGTTGAAGGGCCGCCTTAGTGCAGGAAACATATCGCATGATGAGAAAGACTCTGTCATCGGTTCGCATAAAAACAATTTATGGTGGAAAATCAAACTATCCTTACGTCCAGTGTAATCGTAGTCAACATTCGTTACGAACAGACGCCGGGAGCAAGCGGAGCAACATATAGTCTGGCACAAACCAGCAATAATTCTTGGCGTCAATCATGGCACTTCGCAGTTTAGATAATGATGAGCATCGCATCGTCCAGCGGTCGGGTAATTTTTACTGCCTCACGAACCTTAAACACAAGTTTGGCAATCATTCTAGAGTGGTTGAACGTTTCAAATAGAAGGTTAACCAGTTTCGCCATAGCTTACACTCCTGCTGATAGCTGTCGCATTGCAAATTCAAATTCCTCTTCTACAAATAAAAAGCTAAGAAACTAAATAAACATGTCGGATTCCACAATTTTATGGTCGCCCTGTCAATCCTGCCTAAAACTACATGGATATTTTGTTTATAGTTTTGTGTAAATCAACTTAACTGGTAGACGCAATCGTCAAGAGCTACCTACGCGGTATTCGGTTCAGTCTCTAAGATTTCACCTGATGGTGCAATACGCTGACCAGGGATCATCCTACGGCAGCTGCTACAATTTAAAATTAACCCAGCGGCACCGTCAAATACCTGCCACTTCGCTTTTCGGAAACCTTTGTGCCTCAAACTATCACTCACGAAGCATTCTTTTTCACGTCAATTCATTTACCTCTACAACTACTAAGTAGCTCTCCGGAGCAAAAAGTGAGGTCTTTCTATCAAAATTCAGACGTTGAGGCAGAAAGCTGTTTTAATCTGACGAATCAGATCAACTCCCCGCCACTTGTGAGAGAGGCACGACAGAAGCATGGAATTAACTGTAAACGTTCTACGTGAGGTGTTGGCTTCATGGATGCTGAGAGCATTATTTTCTTCGCAAGAGCGAACTGCGTCAGCAACGACGGCTAATTATTCGTCCAGCTGTATTGACACGGATAGGGGCGCTCTCCTACTATAGACATTAAAAGCCCTAATCGCCAGGCGAATGCTGACTCAAAGCCACAGCCACAGTCTATGTGGAAGTTTGTCAAAGAGAGCATCAAAGATAATGTTACCACGATCACACTGCGAGATAATGAGGATTGCGTCTCTGACCCTGTTGATGTAGCTAATATTTTTGCGCGCCATTTTAGTGCTTCTTTCAGTACAAATAATGGCCTAATGCCTAGCTCGAATATAAACTGCCTGGATTTTTTGACTGTTGCTCCAATTAATGATATCTGAAGTCTTGGAGGCAGTTAAAAAATTTAAACAAAGTTATCTACGGGAGTAGATGGAATTCCCAGCTTCATAGTAAAAGGTTGTGCTCCACTCCTTTGTCCAGTTTTGGCTCATATATTTAACTTATCACTTGCATCTGAAACATTTCCTACCGCTTGGAAGCGCTCTTTTGTTGTTCCATTACATAAATCGGGTGATCGATCCCATGGTTAACAACTCTAGGCCAGTCTCCCTAATTTGTGGTTTGTCTAAAGTTTATGAAATTGTTTTGCACACCCGCCTTTATGCATATTTTTGTCGGAAGATTATTCCTGAGCAACATGGTTCCATGAAAAGCCGCTCCACAGAAACAAACCTGTGTTCCTTCCTACATCAGATTGTACCATCTGTCCATAGCTGAGGACAAGCGGATGTAGTCTACTTTGATATGAGCAAAGCTTTTGACAAAGTTAATCATCGACTACTGTTGAGTAAACTTTGTAGTTACGGTCTGTCCCTTAAGTACTGTCGTCTCCTCGATAGTTACCTATCTCATCGGCTGAATTTTGTGCGAGTATCCGGCCGATTATCTACTCCTTTTTATCTACTTCTGGGGTTGCTCAATGCAGTAACCTCGGTCCTTTGCTGTTTTTATTTTTGTAAATGATCTAGCTTCCTTTATTAAACACACGCGGTTTTCGTTATTTGCTCATGATATTAAATTGTTTACAGCGCTTAAAATGGTTGACGATTGTGATTGTCTTCAGCGTGATATAGATTCTATTTCGGCGTGGTGTTTTTCAAATGACCTACTTTTAAATGAGTCAAAGACGAAAGTTATGTCATTTTCTAGGAAGCGTGAAATTTTGAGTTTTCCCTATGTATTAGATTCTACCAATATTACTCGCGTTGAGGTCATCCCTGATCTAGGCGTTTTTATGGATCCTGCATATTAATTTCAATCATCACGTGACTACAATTACGAATGTTTCCTTTAGAGTATTTTGTATTTTACGTTTGTTTTCTTCACTGGTGTGTAGTCGTGTTGAATATGCCTCAGTTGTCTGGAACTGTATTGGAGTGACAAATTCAGGTGTAATTGAGAGTGTTCAACGTAGATTCCTTCCTGTTTTCTTTGATCGTTATTTTCAACCGAATTATTAATATAGTTATGAGAGGATTTTTGAACTCGTGAAGTTAGAATCGTTGCACAACAGGAGAACAATTTGTGAACTGACATATTTGTATAAGATTGTAAATGGTATAATTGATTCCCCAGAGCTACTCAGTCACATCTGCTTGCACGTTCTTCGTAAGTCTTGTAGACTTTATACTTTGTTTTACTCTACCGACTTTTACCATGCTGCACCCATGACACGCTTACAACTGACTTATAACCATTTAGAACAGATTTTAGGGAATGCTAGTCTTGATATTTTTAGATGAAGAGCGTAAATTTCGAAAGTGTGTTGAGGCTATTGTTTTTTCCTAACGTTTTGCTTTTATCCTGTTTAACATTTTACTAGTAATTGACTCATTGAAAAGTGCACCACAAAGGAGGCGTTAAGCTGTTGGTGGCTAACTGAAAATAAGAATAAATAAATAAAAAATAAATAAAAAATAAAGTTACATATCATTTATGAGTAGAGTTGGGATTTCGGGGACATGTCCCGATATTAAAAAGTGTCCCGAAAACAGTATAAGCAACCAGTGCATTTCGCCCAAGCAATTTGTATTTGGTTTTCATCAACTTTGTTGCCACGAATCGTCCCGATTTTGTGTTGAGTGTCCGGAAAAATTCAATACTGTCCCGAGTGTTTCAATTTTGATTAAGTGTCCAGTTACTTAACTGAAACGCCTCTATACAATGTGCCTTTCACCGATTGATAATATGTGTGCATCATCAACAAGCCAGCGTGGCATTCATTCGGCAACGGCTCCAACGGTGTTCAAACCGGATGCTCTGCCTTACATGAGCAGGCTGCCTTTCCTGCCTTCTGAAGTGCTGGATGTACTACGCCACCAACGGAAAGTTTTGCGCACGCTCCTAATGGTGCCGGCCGACAAGTCTGTACCAGAAAGAGCTGCGTGCGCTCCAACTGGTGTGCGATGGCTTCCCGCAACTCGCCGCTGTTTCAGCGAGTGCTTCTACTGACACGTCGTTGTTGGACGGCTCTGAGAAAGACATCCTTTTTAAGTGGCTTGAGAAAAACCCTGACATAAAGTGGGCACGCTCTCCAAAGCTCCAAAATGGCGTTTATGACTAGGATGCCAAACGAGCTCTCAGGTTTTTGCCGCTTGTCTATGTAGAAGGGGCACTATCGTTCTCCGAGATTACGAATTTGTTGACAGAAAAAGGCACAGCATATGCAAACAGACACATGAGGTGTTCATAACCCATTGTTTCAAGGCACGAGAGTAGAACTTGTGCTTTTCAATAATCAAAAAATATCAATACATACTTAACTCAAATAAACAATGAGCGCATTCACCGAAGCGTGTTGTGTCCCGCAAAATGTCCCGATGTTTTGATATTTCCTGTCCCGATTTTGTCCCAATTTCAGTACTAATTTTTTCTTGGAAATTCAAGCTCAATTTATGACTTCCTAATGCCTATACACGTGTTGGCAGATTATGCATGTAAACTGTACTTTGTATTGTCAGCTACATATTTTGTTAATTTGCTTTGATTTTCTTCACAACAAACCCTCTCCTGTCTTTTTCTTGCTCTTGGGTTTACTTTTCAGTGCCATCTATGAGCAAAATACGAATAGGAAGACTCTCTCTCTCTGTGATCTTTAACATATTTGAGTATACGTGATTTGTTTCATGCTGCCAGCTCTCTGTGACCTCTACTTGCCATAACTTAGATATGAGTAACTTACTTCCCAAACCCCAAGCCAATATTTGTTTTCCTTTGTAAAGCTACATTTTAGTACTAGATGTCGGGTAGGCAGCCGAACCTGTTGTCTTAAAGGGGTGGGGAAACGAAATTACGGACCGCAAGGTTTCTACTTTTTGTTTCAAAGACGGCCAACAAAGAAGCGCTATGCGTATCTCCCTCGTGACGTCAATAGTTCCTGCGCAGCCAAGGGTAATGCAGTTACGAGCATTGACGCGTGATGGCGTCTACGCGTGACAATCTCTCCTAGTAGTAATATCCAAGAACTGTTCGCCCTATGGCTTAGACATAGCTTGCCCGTATCGTCATTTGCTGCAATGCCGGTATTTTATGTGCCAGAAGCGTTCGGTTCACCATGTCAGTTTCACACGGCAGAAGATGTAGCCCGAGGGAAACAAGTACAATCAACCGTCAATCACGGAGCATTGGCGACAGCTGCAAG
>JAZHYW010022523.1:0-67858 GCA_037355805.1 Ixodes ricinus
CTCTCTTCCTTTCTTTATAAATGAAACTGAGATTTGTTTGCGAGTATAGACACTTTAAAGGGGTATGGAAACAAAATGACGTGAGCGAGAGCTCTCTTCCCCTCGCTTCAAAGTGGGTCAGTGAGAAGTCACATTCATGATTAGGTCACTCTACGAGAGAGCCATGCATACTGCCGCGAACGGGCGCTGCTTCTCTGCGACGCATGACGGGACGGCATTCAAACGGAGCTTCACAGACCTCCACCAGACGTGATTTTGAAATCTGTTCATTCGTTTTAAGTTAGTTTTCTTGGCTTCCCTACCTGCAGCCCAGAAACACTAGTCTAGGCTAGTGTTTCTGGGCTGCCTGCTCTAACATGAATTGCTGTATTGCTGCGGAAGGCGCAGAAACTTGCGCTCGCCCTCCTGTTCGTACAGTCACCGTTTGCCTCGAGAGGCTTGGGGTGACCAACACTCTGGAGGAGCTCATGGAAGCTCATTGGGCTGCCCAGTTGACGCGCTTGCGCCGCACGGCTCAGGGGCGGCACTCCTTGCCACCCTTGGTTTTCCACCCTGTCCCACTTCCCTCGCAGCTGAGGGTCTCTCCCCGCTGCGCGTACCAGACTCACTGTGGCTCCCATCCCCCGTCATATGAATCCTACCCGCCACTCGGCTCGGTTCGACCATCGCTTGCGCTACCTCCGACGCGCGTATCCAATAGGTTGTGATACCATTCGTGCCCTCTTTACGGACGCAAGCCCACAGGGTGTGCGCGGGGGTATTACGGTCGTCGTGGACTCTGATCTCAGGACAGTCCACGCGGCCACTGAGCTAGGTCTTACCGACGTGTCCATCCTGGAAGAACGAGCGGTCGCCAGGGCAGTCCTTTCTACCTCCCCTCTATCCCCATTCACAATCTCACTGATTCGCAGACGGCCTGTCGGCACTTCCTATATAACACCTTACGTCCTGCCACTGCATCTTTACTCGACCCGTTCCTATCCTCCACCTCCCACACTTTCCGGCTTGTCTGGGTGCCTGGACACGCAGCCATCCCCGGTAATGAGCGCGCTCATGCGCTCGCCCGAGGCCTCTCACACCGGGCGCCTGGGGAAGACTTTGTCAGCATCCAACCAAGCCCCTTTCTCCTACAACACTCACCTTGCAGAGCTACGCCTCGCTCGGCAGCATTATCCTCCTCCTCACCCTTCCCTTACTCGCAGAGACGCCGTCCTGTGGCGACAACTGCAAACTAATACTTTCCCGACCCCCCTCTTCTACTCTTACCTCCACCCGTCACTCAGCCCGCCTCAGTGCCCGCACTGCGGCGACCGTCCCAACCTTTTTCACATGGTCTGGCAGTGCCAGCTCATTCCCGCCGTCCCACCCAATCCCAATCCCACCCCCACCTCCTGGGAGGAGCGGCTGACCGATGACACGGCCACTGGCCAGCAATCGCTGGTGGACCGCGCCAAGGCGGTCGCCGCCACGTATGGGGCCCCGGACTAGGGGCTCCACCCGAGAGTTTGTCACATGTCGCTACAATAAAAGTTTATTCACTCACTCACGTCTAAACAAAGAAAAAAAAATTGCGAAGATTTCGTTTTCTATTTTTTTAAACAGGCACCAGATTGAGTCGACATTGCCGACCTTCTCTTGTCTTACCAAGATGCTGAGCAACTGAAGCGGCCGTTGCAAGCCCCCACAAAGGCCTATGCTGGGGAGAAGGACGCAGTAGCACCTACAGGGGCAATAATCTGCCCTGCTGTGGCAGTGACAAAGTGAAGCGAATGGAATAAGAAGAAACAAAAACTGAAGGTCGGTTATGGTGGCGCTCATGCACAGCTGCTGCCTGAAAGCGTCTATAAACGATTGCAAGCATGACGCCCCGACGGGTCCCCCATGCCTGCAAGCACGTGCAACGTGCACAGGAACGTAGCCTTGGCAAGGTTTCAATCGTCCTAATCCTGGGCCTCTAAACACGCCACGCTACGCGCGGAGACCCCTCACTCCTCTCGGGGAAACTTTAATATAATCACAGGCCCGAGCTTGCAGCAGTTCTCATCGGACCGCCAAGGGTTCGAGAAGCTAGGCCCATCCGGATGCCGGTGACAGAGGCGATGTGCGCGGACAGACGCTTTCGGCGAAACCTCGCAAGGTGCGTCGATGAACAGATCGCAGCATGGCGTGTCTCTGACGTCAGGCCATCGTGGTGGCGCTGCTGTCGACACAGCGCATGCGCAGACGGTTCATTTCACGCGAATCTGGTTTGTCAACGCGGGCTTGTTTGTCGACAGCGTGTTGGTGAAGAGTCGGTCGAATGTTTGTCGTGTGGGACTCCAACAGGAAGCGAATCACGACATCGGGGGAGCGAACTCTTGAACTCGACTGGAACGAGTTTAAAGCGGACAAAAGAAAAAAGGGGTGCCCGGCCGCAGTTACCGTCGTCGTCGCGCGGTCGCTAAGTAAGCGGCCAGATCGCGCGAAGGGAGCACCCATGCAGCGTCCGCCCAGAATGATGAACGAGCCTTTCCTTGGGACACCGATTACTTCCCGGTGCCGAGCACCCGTCTCGGACACCCCAAACTGGGTCGTCTCAAGTAGGGTGCCTAAATTTCGGAGTGTTTCCAATTGCTCGATTCAGGTCAGGTGTTCTATGAACCGCGTTTTGCAACACGAGCTGCGAGGAGGTGACGAAGGCGTTGGTCGTCTGCGAGTGTGTCTGCCTTTCCGCCCGCTTTCCTCCTTTCCACTCTAGAATGCGACGCCTGCGCGCTTGCCACCAGTCCGTCCAGGAGG
This sequence comes from Ixodes ricinus, assembly GCA_037355805.1. NCBI lineage: Eukaryota > Metazoa > Arthropoda > Arachnida > Ixodida > Ixodidae > Ixodes > Ixodes ricinus. The sequence goes on from JAZHYW010022523.1 coordinate 2,779, forward strand.
CGTACGCCATGAAATTGCAAATGCTCTCCGTGGTTTCAGTTGCTCCATCTCATAAACCTAGGCTTTCTAGTCTCGAGTTTCTCGCTGCGCGCCCTCACTTCGGTAAAATTAATTTAAAAAAAAAGAGAAAAAAGGAAAAAAGAGCACCGTCAACTAAGAAAAGGAGAAGGAGGGTGCGGTCAATTTTAAAGCAATTGCGATCACACACGCAAGCGAGAAGGGACGGGGAGAAACGGTGACGTTGAACGACTCGACCCCCCCCCCCCCGTATTTGTGTCGACCGGTCGGCACGGAGAAAATTCTGACATGCACTCGATACTTCTCGGGGAGCGCTACGATGAAGCACATAGATTGGTCGAGCCGGTAGGAACTCGCTGAAGCACAGTGTGCGTACGCCACATCTAGGAGCTCTCATTGTTTTCAGTTTACGATTCTCAGGACTCATATAGGTGATAACCAGCGATATTTTTGCCCCCCTCCCCCTTTATGTTTTCGTTTCCTCGTATTAATTTTGTTATTAGAGGCAACCGATTGTACACACTGATTTGTATGTACGTGACGGAAGTTTTTGGTCCTCGTTATGGCCGAGCTTCGTGTCCCATATTTCGTCTAGAAATATTTCCATAATATAGGTATTTCGTTTAATATACCGACAAGCAATATGCAAAACGGAACTTCGCATATTGTTCCCTATCCTTCAATCTAAACACAAATAAAAAGAAAGCTATGTTGTACTCTTAAGCCGAGGTCACACTGCTTATACATCAGAACAAAAAACAGTGTGCAAACAGATTCGAACGTAAATCGCTGCGAGATCCCTGCTTCGAATGCCGCATGGCAATGAGTTCAAGGAGAAACTTGGCAGGCGGCATTCGAACCACGGACATTGCGGTGACTCGTGTTTGCAGACTGTCTTTTGTGTGATGTATAAGCAGTATGACCCCGCGGCTTCAGTATTTCAAGGTAGCCAAGCTGACGCTATTCAAGTGTTCTCACTCTACACGGGGACAAGTTTCTGTGCAATGATGAAGTCAAGGTATGGGCACCCGTGCGCTCACGCGTTGCCCAAAGCTGTTCAAGCGCAGTCTTCACTTCTTCGGAAACGCCGCCATAGAAGGTTGTCCCTCACGTGTGGACTTGTCCACAGGTAACGTTGTGGTCTGGCAAATAGTTTAATAGGAACGAATTAGCGTCATAGGCTCCAAAGATATTCTGGACTACTAATTGCCCGAGGACCCAGGAGTCGCGCATCATACGTTGGCGAGCGTGCAACATTAAATACCGTCATGCCTTGTCACACGGGAAAACTAATGCGGACCCCGCGGATGTCTTTCCGATAACAAAGGACATTAATCTTGAACCGTGCCACATGCAGTTCTTTAACGTCATTTAAAGCCATGATTAGGATTAGGCTAATTAATAATAGGAACCTGTTTAGAGATCTTCGAAATATAGCGCGGTTTAAAGCTTGCGCTGTCGTCTTTGATAACGTTTGACATCAAATTTGAAGCGACGGTCGTTAGAACGTCCGGCGCCCAATGATAAGTTTTATTTTTATCATTATTTCAAAGTACCGATGCAGGGCTTTGAAGTTCTGCGAAGGAACACTTTTGAAGGCCACAGCGCACATAAATACAAAAATTGCATTAGCACATTTTTGTTCTAAAAATTGCACATTGCTGTTGTGACGTCGATCGAGAGCACTCAGATAGGCTGAGAACAACTCCGAATGAGCTCCACCGAACTCATTCGGTAGCGGATGTCATATCGAGCTAATGTCATTAAATGTGCCGTGCTCGTTAAAAACGTCATTAAATCTTCAGGGCGAATGTCATTCGCTGGAAATAGCATTAATTTTGTCGTTTGACAGGGTATTCGTGCCTCTTGGCAGGTTAGGGGAAAGGATGGTGGAAGGAAGAAAGGGGGGGGGCAGTTCAAGATATATTAAGGTCAACCGTATAGACATCGGTTCCAATGAAGCCCAGAGGCGTTAGATGTCTGCTGGGGGAGGAGTGTAGCTCTTTTCAGGCAGTGTAGATTGACAGCAACATTCAGGCTTTCTAAATTGGCGGGCCTAATGGCGCCTCTGGTGGATTTGTTTTATCAACCCAAATGGAGGATACTTCGTCGAGCACTGGAGGTAGTCAGGAAACGTGTACTATGTCAAGATTGTGTAAATGGAAACATGGACATTGTGTAAATGGACTCCGAGAAGCAAGCGCTCAAGCTAAAGACCGCTGAATTGCTCCTCTATAGCTTGTATACCGCCGCATAGGGCAGTGGCGGATCCAGGGGGGGGGGGGGCAGCCGCCCCTCCCCCCAAACAAATCTCAACTAGTGACACCGCGTTTTCAGTTGCCTCACCATTGCGCGTTCCCGGCGCATTGTTTGTGATATACTTTGATTGGTGTGCTCCTTCTTGCGTTCCGATGCTCCAAAGACCGTTTTTTTTTGTTTTAACACTTGCTCGCCGCGTATGCATACATAACTTGGACCGGGTGCAAACCGAGAAAAAAAATCGTATGGCGTAAAATGCATGCTACAGAAGGTACCCCCTCAAGCAAGGCCATCACAATAACAGCTGACGGGACGTTAGTGCATGCCATAACAATGTCCAAAAGGCACTGTCTCTTTTTTTTTTTTTGGTAGTGATTCTTAGAAACATATTTCGAACATTAAGTGAAAACGATTAAAGAACAAGCAGACACCTTTAGCCGGCGTGAGCATGGGCCCAGCCGGCATTTGCGGGGGCCCCCAGCCAGAGCGGCCCGGTCCGGAACGACAGCCCCTACCGCCAATGCCTGGCTCCGGCCCTGATCTTGGTTCGTAGCTGCATCTCGCCTCTCTCCGGCCAGCGCTCGTGCTTCACCGGTCATTAGTAAAACAAGCGGTGATTCAACGACGCCCCGCGCGGCGTTCCCAGTGTCCACAGTGCCGACGCAATCACGCCAGCCGCCTTTAGGATTCCATCCGTCTTGCTTGTATATTCGCGTTGCGTTTCCGGTGTCTGCGCGCCGGCACACACTGCTGTCACCAAGAAACAAACACCTGGCGTCCTCCAATCTTGGAACGACCTTCTCCGACTGACAAAACAAAGATGTAACAACGAGCAAGTTTTGAACAGCGTTGTTAAAGGAGTCGTCAAGCCACAAGTCCTGCGGAGTGCATGGAACTGCTTCAAGCAGGCACGTGAAACTTTCCTTGTTGGATGTCAAGTGGTGTTTGGAGCACCTTTTTGTTCGTATCTAAAGGCGAACTTGTAGCGTTTTTTGGGTTGCTCTAAATCAGCAAAGTAAATTGCACATGGAGAGAATTCTGGCTAACCTTCGTCTTATTTTTTTAAATAAAAACAAAGGTATATGCGCTTTTGAGAAATTGTTGAAAACTATTGGTGACTTTTCTGAAACATCGGCAGCGGCTTAAATATGAAACTGTCGCGCGCAGGTTATGACCCCGGGAATTTCGCCGGCTATGGTCAGGTTTTCTCGCCGTCGGTTTGCACGACTGAATGCAATATCCACAGAGCTTGGCGCTCAGAACATAAACCCGTGAAATCAAGTTCAAAAACAAGCTAGAAATTACAAATATGAAAAGAAAAAAAAATATATCAAGGATCCTGGCGCGTTTTTTATAGACGACATGATATCAACTGGGGTCACTGAATATGAAACTAGCCGCCATAACGTTCAGATAGATCTCATGGTGTACAACATCACGAAGAAGAAAAAAAAACACAGGAATAACGGACAGCTGTGTGCTATTCGGCTGTTTCATTTTCATTGACTTTTTATTGTGTTTTATGTTTTACTTTTTTATATATGAACACGCTCAGTTAGCCATTCATTTCTTCTATACGGCTTTACCTCAGTTTTCTTTGAAGCTTCGTATCTTATTAAAAATAATTAAAACAGCGGTTCAACGAAATAATATATCCTTATCCCGGATAATAGAACCACTGGTTGGTCTCCGGGTGAATAGCTAGGCATAAAAACAAGATGTGAACTATGATTATCGGCGAAAATGGAGACGCCATACAAGTATTCGTAACTAACCAATTAAAATATCTGCTTTCTCGCAAGTTGTGTAGGATGCAGTTGAACGCACAAGCAAAGAAGCGAAACCTCGAATTGCGCACGCAGAGCACCTTCCGGAGCGGCGCTCTCACACCGCAATTGCCTCTTCCGACACTGCGCAAAATTCTTGAGACGAAGTTTAGTTTAAGATTGATAGAAAGAACGGCCTCAATAGACGAGGATCTAAAAGCTTATGCCATGTCATGCGTAGCAACCGGAGTAGCCGAGTTTCTGCGCATGTTCATTCTAGAACTATTTTCTCGCGTTCATTATCTTCGCGCACGAAAATGCCTGGCCGGAAGGACGCTTTTAAACGTTCTACATTGTGAGTTGATCTCTCATCACTCTCCAGACTTGCGTACTGACGACCGTAGAGTTATTATGCCTCCCCAACGAAACCGTGAGTTTCCTCCGATTAGCGCTCATGAAATTCTGATCGCAGAGGAACAGAAGTGCCCCAAGTTTGTAACAACCCGGGGGATACCATATCAAGCGCAGCGTTTAGCGGCTATGTTCCCGCAGCTCGTCGTTGTCACGGTCCCGGATATAAACCACGATAGCCCCGAGCGAAAGTGAACACGAGGAAAGATGCTGATGATGCGAGCGTGCTTCCGTTTTCCCCGTGGCGATCGCCGCGGAACAGATACGCTGGTCGACAATTTACTTGCTCGCGCGACTCTTTTCTTTTTCTTCTAGAAAGTCTTTCACTATCTCTCGTAACGGCTTACAGCGTGCGGCTTTTTCAGTGGCCGCGTGCTTAGATTGGGTCCTGTCGTCAGGGTCGGTCTATCGACACGGGGGCGCCGTGGCAGTATGTTGTGCGATAACGTAACCACGTAGTGTGCGGGGGGTATGCTACCCTAATCACTGAAAATATGATAACGGCAGGGGGCCTCTTTTGAACGCCTCCGGCTCGCGCTAGTTTGCCTTCCGCCTCACTTCTGGCTCCGCGTGCTCTCTCGATCCTCACGAGACCGCGACGCGTTGTAGAAGGTAGAAAGTGCTCTGGACGTTGTCCGTCCCCCTTTTTGTGTATCTTCCTCATGTTTATGTACAACTCCTCCCTTTCGTTTTCATCCTCTAAATGACTGTAGGGTGTAGTTAAATGCTACAGTACACGTCCCGCACAAGACTAATAATTTTAAAAAACTACCCCCCCCCCCTTAAAAAAAAAAAAAAATGTACAAGCTGTTTTTTTGTTTTTTTTTTGCTTTTTTTACGGCAAAAAAATGAATTACGCATTGTCGAACGCTCATCCTCCGCCGAAAGGTAGCGTTATAGCGGTCCGAATTAGATGGCAAAGTTCATCACTTTTATGTAAGATATCGGTTAGTGATGAAATTTTGACACTGATTCGGACCGCTAGCGTAGATTTGGGAGGAAAATGAGCCTAAAGCAATGCGTAGTTTTCTTAATTAATTAATTTTTTTAGCGGAAAAAAAAACACTAAGTTTTTTCTTTTTCTTTTTTTTTTTTTTGGGGGGGGGGGGGGGTTGGGGGCAGGGCGGGAGGGGGGGAGAAAGGTGCTGTAGTTACGTTTAGATAGTTTACTTTTAAAGTATTGCGGAGTGAGCTTGGTTTATTGGCTTGCTGGGCACGTTCGGTAAACTCAGGTACGTGTTCCGCCGCTGTCAATTTGGCGAAAGGCAGAAGCTCGTCTTTCATTTCATGACATAAAAACGTACTCAAACAATACAACATGAGGTTTTTTTTGTTTTGTTTTGTATGACTTTTCGGTTTCGAAATAGAGGTAGTGAACATGTGTTTGCTCTACATAGTTTCGATGAACATAACCTTTTTTTTCTGTCCAAATATTTTGCACGAGTTCACAACGGTGCATCCAAAAGTAACCTTAAAAACATTGTTTGAAACATGTTTTTTGTGTCTGTTTTGTTTTCGTTTTTTCAAGATTGAAGTTTGCTTTCTTAATGTTCTTCAAAGTACTGTCCACGTGATGCGATACCCTTGCCGGAATTTTGTTTCCCCATTTGAAAACAGTTCTTGGAGGAAAATGCTGTTCGTATTAAATCGGCAATATTTCATGCACTTCGTGTAAATCAGCGAATCGTGCAACTTTCGTAATTTTTTATCATCTGTGGAAATAAAAACAAAAATATTTATCGCAAGCAACGAGATTTGGCCAAAAAGGAGCATGGAACCGGCGTCATTTTGTTTCTCGCACGTTGACGGGAGCGTTATCGTGGCGAAGCACGTCGCCTGCTCTTCTCAATTTCCACTCGGGTTCATCTTTTCTAAGTCACCCGCTAAAATCCACTGTCATGACAAATCCGTGCCCTCAGATGTCTGTTCGATGGTCTCTTGACAATCGTCATTGACTTCCCCGAAGAACTCCAGCGATGTTCGCATCATTCCCGCCCGTCTAAAGCTGCAGTCATGGCGCATTTACACTCGCGGATTCGCCGGCGGATCCGCGCAGGCGGAAAGTGAATTCTGGAGCCGGGTGGCGAAATCGATCTTCGCCGCTGTCGGAAAATCTGGATATATGGGTCCCGGACTGATCCAGATTTTCCACCATGTGACGAGATGATTTCCCGCCATTCGGCTCCGAAAATCCATTTTCCGCCCGCGCGGATCCGCCCTCGAATACGCGAATGTAAACATGCCAGATCGCACTGTTCGTACATCATATACAAAAGACACGGTGTTTTGCTGCGGACATGGTTACAGAGTTATCTGCGGACACGCCTCACTGCATGTGCGGAGCATGTTTGCTTCGTACATGCGTATGTTTCTAACATGTCCACAGACAGTGAAGTGTTTAGCATTTCGTGAAGCCCAAAAGTGAAGCCTAGATAAAAGCGTGGCCGCGAGGCTTGACACTGATTGGTTGGAGGGTGTCTGCATACAGTGTCTTGTATGACCGACGCGACAGTACCGTCCTACAAGGAAGAAGCACGTTACAGACACTATCTGCACACTGCCTTTTGTGCGATGTGTTAGCAACGTGACCCCCCCCCCCCTTTCATGTTGACAGTTGACTGCAAAGTGAGGAGTGGACTCGACCACTATGCCCAGAGAAGCAAACCAAAAGAAGCATCGTCCGTAGCCTCGAAGACGATGCTCTTAGCCTCGCGCCGGGCGGTTTTCAGTCGTGTCTCAACAGTGTGCTAGAATAAAGTAGCGCACATTACAGACAAAGAGAATTCGACTCCCTCGCGCGAGGTTACATCGTCTGTTACGCGAGTTGTGAACCCGCAAATCGAGGGTGTACGGACCAGCGTTCGATGTCTGTGCAGGTGGCGGGAGACCTCGAAGTAGTTGGAATGGGTGAAACGGTGTAAAAGACATAAACAAATAAACACAAAGAGCTTTCTCCTGCCCGGGAGAAGAAGAAAACCACGATGGGATGCGACGGAGAGCCTACTCGGCGTTGTCTACTTGATATGTGTCTTTCGCATATTTATACATGCCTTGCCCGTTTTTCTAGTGGTTCTAGTGACCGGTCATACGAAAAATCATGTTTTCTTTTCGGCTACTCTCCCTTCCTGATGTTTTCTATACTGTTTAACTTGCTCTCTTTATGCAGCTGAATGTTCTGCTCGTATTGCTCCAGTTACTGTATTATGCTAAAATTTTTAAAAGGTAACGAGTAGTTAAGTAATCCGTTACCAATATTTTGTAACGAAATTACATTACAAATTACACCCGCAAAAAAGTAACGCGGCAATTACAAAATTACTTGAAGAAGTAACTGACTAGAAGTGATCCGTTACTTGTAACGAATTACTTCTCAAGTCTGGGCGAGGGCAAGACGGGCCGGGGAGGAGGAAGGGGACGGAATGCTGGAGATGAGAGAGGGAAACCTCCTTCTCTCTTTAGCGTTCCGTCTGCTTCCTCCTCCCCGGCCTGTTTTACCCTCGCCCTACCTTCTTGAGTTGCAACCAGTGTTATACACGTTCCTCAAAAAAAAAAAAAAAGAACGAAAGCTTGTTCCTTGTTCCTTTTGATTTTTGGAACACGTTCCCGTTACAAGTTCCATCTGTGAAAAAGGAACTCGTTCCCATTACAGTTAAAAAATGGAACTTATCGTTACTTATACGTTACATTTGTATTTTTGTGATTACCATATATAGTTAGATCAAGCAGACTTTTCTTTTTTTATCTATCCCATCAAATAACAATATACGAGTTTGAATGCCGTAATGGAAGGGAACCAGGAGAAGAAAACAAGCGGAAGCAGGGTTTCATTTGTTGATATATTCAAAAGTTACAAATCTCAGCTCTTAACCATATTCATGTTTGTGGTGGACGATTCGGACGAGCGAAATGCACTGTTACCCCACATTGCGCGCGCGTTTGACAACAACCTCACGCGTTTCAATTTTACAAAGTCCCTTGTTCGAACTTAACAACAGTTGCTTCTCGATGTTGCTGTCCGCAAAACGAGCAAGTGAAGAAGAGGGTAGGGCTTTTGGAAGGTCAGTCTTGAAAGCCACAAGTTATTCTTCGTGAAGGTTGGATTCGTTGTTCAGTTTGAAATAGGGGGACACGGGGAGAAGGAATAAAGGTTAATTTTAGTGTATCTTTTAAGTTACAAATGTTCGGGATACAAGGGTGCGTTCGATGTCTCGTAACATGTTATTTTGTTGTAACTCGTAGGTCTCTTTGTGGAAGTTCAGTGATGGCTGTAGTCGGCCCTAGATTTCTGGGTGTATGAGGATTCGTGGAAGCAAAGAATATAGCTGAGTTTGAAACGTCCCTCTTTCTTTGCCTTTTCCTTTAACTAAAAGTTTTGCTTTTTGTACCGCAATCTCGGGCATTCAAAAAAAAAATTAATGTGCACTAGTTCTGCTGCACTTGACTGTTACCAAGCGAAGACCACACAAAAAAATCCTAAGATAAGTAACCAAAAAAATAACGAGATCTTGCTCTTCGTAAAGATACTGATTTTGTACTTTCAGAATTTCCCTCTTAGAAATTGAATTAAAATTACCCCACTGGACAAAAAAAAAAAAAGAACGCCATTTCTTTTTTTCTGTCCCAGTAAAAATGTAACGAGTTCCTGTTCCAGTTTCACCGATGAAAAATGGAACGGCGGCGTCCCTTCGTTCCTCCTGAAAGGAACTCGTTCCAGGAACGCCGTTTCGTACAACACTGGTTGCAACGGACTAAAGAAGCACTAGAAAAACGTGCGAGGCATATACAAATATGCGAAAAACACAAAGAGCAAGGAGACAACGCCGAGTAGGCGTTTTCATCCTGATCTTCTAGTGGAGGTAGACGCTGCTACCGAGCATGCGCACGGCTAGCTTTGTCTGCAAAGTTCCAGGGATCATTTGCGGTCGCCGTAAGCTGGCGGGATGGCGGGTGTGGTTGCAGCTCTCGCTGCCTTGTCGGCTTACAATGGAACGAAGTGCACCTACATTCTTTCTCTTAAATACAATATTTTATTTTTACAAGGACTGTCATAATGCGGGTGTATGAGAAATGGAGGGTAGTGTTGCGGAATATTTTTGAAAACATTAAAATTGGTGCCATTGTTTTTTTTTTTTTGATAAGTGTATGGGAAATGTAACGTGAAAGTAAATGGTAACGTAGCGAGTAAAGTAATCCATTACTTTTCATCGAACGTCATTTGTAAAGGGTGATTGACTACATTTGAGGCTCGGTAATTTGTAATTGTAATCCATTACATTTTTCTAGTAACGGGCACAACTCTCCTTGTACGTAGAGACAAAAAGCAGTCCAGTAAATAATCTAGTCCACCCAGAGCCACGCCTCTTGGCATGCTCTCACGCGGAAGGTTTTCTCTAGCCCTAATCAGTATCCAGATGTTTGACTACAAAATAAACAGGCAAAGTTAAAATTCCTGATATCTTACCGCCCCCCCCTCCCCTTCCTCCCTTTTCGTACGCGCGGGGCGAGGCCCGCCATCCACGCCCGTAGTGCGGGAAAGATGCTTCTTCCGGGATGCATCGATTCGAGACGTACCGATGGCTTGCGGAAGTATTATTAGAAACAAACGTTTCACAATTTTTTATTTAGGAAAAAATGCTTAATTTTTACGACCTTTCGATAGGTTTGACATAAAGATTCAATATATAAAATACAAAATTACGCACTAAGAAAAAGTGTAGACGTAGAAAAAAGTAAACCACCAGAAGAAATAAAAACAATGAGAAATAAATACGAAACAAAAAAACTGACAGAATCTTCCCCTCACAGTAAAATACCAGCGCCTACAAGTAATAGCGTATAAATTTATGATGAACGCCTCTGAATAAATACGTTTAACTCAAGAACCACCCCATTGCACCAACTGGATGTGACGTGAAAGCTCCCGATTGAACACCGACGCACGTGGGCACCGCCAGATCAGGGAGCGCAGCGGAAGGACTTCCACATAGACGATCGCCCGGGGATGTGTCTATACATATACTCGGAATGGATGTTTCCTAATTGAACGCCGATGCGAGCGACGTGCTCCGCCGCCCAAGCTGAAGCGCAGACGTGCACCGGTGTCCGATCGTGCACCACAACTACGTGAGATCCCGTGGAGCCGAACTGATGGATGGGATCCCGAGCGCACATAAAGTACCCCTATATTGAGCGTTGCTCGGTTAACTGCGAGTGGGGCACCGACTTTTTGATGCAATTTGGTTTATACATGAAAGTTGCGTAACGTATTGGCCCTTCGATTTGCGTTCGCAGCAAATCCAAGCTCAAAAGACCTTCCCTAGTCACGTTAAGCAAGGTAGGGTATGGCATTGTTATGTTCATGCGTCCGGCTTTGTGATTGGTTATTCCGCGTTTGTATTGGATAATGCAGCAGTCTGATTGGCCGTGGAGCGATCATGAGATACTCACGGTTCGCCGCTCCCTGTTGCCATTGTTTATGGAATCACTAAAATCTTGATACAAGACGCAGCAGTGCACAACCGTAAACAATAGAGTCGTTTGCACGGTTTTCTTTTTTATTGAAAAAAATGTATGTTTGAGTGCGAGCAAAAAAAAAACAATAAATCTCCGATCGAGCAAAAAGGATTACTCTGAAAATGTCGCCAACGAGGTGCCGAGACGTATGACAAATGAGGACGATAAACAAGAATTGGAAAAACAAAGTTTTGCCTTGCTTGCCAGTGACTCCCTTTACGCTTGCCGGTGACTCCCTTCACGCTTGCCGGTGACTCCCACGGAAGTCCGTAGCCTAACAAGCTAAACGGCACGGATCTCGCAGGTACGTCCTTGAAATGCCAGGACCACCAACCTCCTACGCATAGGCCTAACACGCCAGGACTCGACGCAGTCAAACAAACAAAACCATAAAGGCCGCGATGTGACAAGTGAGTCTTTTTGTGAAGCACCACAATCATTGAAACTAATAGTTTTCTGTTCATTGCTTGTTCGCAGTGATTGCAAAAGTCTCATCGTGCCGTTTTCTTTTTCGCGCCGCAATATGCGTTTCGGGAGCATTGGTCTCGAAGTATGCATGTCTGGAAATATGCGTTTCGGGAGCATTGTTCTCGTTAACACGTTAGCATATTAACAAACACATATTTTGTACCATATTGCGTCATCATATATTCGGGTGCTCGCTTTAGTCGTTCAGGTGCCATAATTCAGTAGGGCAATGGATTAAGAAGAAGGCCTACTGTAAGTTTACAGTTTCCTCAAAAACCAGAAACGCCTCGAATAAAAATAAAAAGTTCAATTTCTTCACTTTTAATCACTTAGATAACACGCGTGAACTTCAAAGTGGTATTTTGCTTCCTTGTCAAATAATCGCTTGCTTTCCACAAACAAAATGAGATAACTCAACATAAACCCCGGCTATCGCTTTCTAGGAAAATACTACATGCACCTTAACACAGAATATAAAATTTGGGCTGCAAAACAAGTAAAACCACTTAAAAAAAATGTGCACATTTTTTTTGTATCTTTTTAAATATCGGCAAATTGTCCGAGTACCTTTCTTTTGCCGCAAGAGCACACGAGGCCGCAAAAAAACGAAGCAGTAGCCAGTGGATCTGTTTACTTATCAAGACGGCGACGCCGTCCCCGAATCAGTTGTCTGGTTTTGACAGCATGGCAAGCACGCGCGTTTAATCAGCGCTGATTTCAGAAGCACGCTGCGTGTAACTGCCAAACTTCCTTCTGTTTTGTATGCGAGGCTTCTAGTGCTTGGAAAGTTGAGATGAACGAAATGAAACGCACCCTAATGGAGGTGGGTCGTAGCCATGCGGAAATGTTTACATACAGTTTTTATAGGCCACTCTAGTAAAGCGATTCTGACCGGTGCCATTTTCAGCCGTCGTGCCCATAAAGCGCGGTTTGCCGCTTTCTGAATCCGCATGCCGTGCTGGGTCGTGGAGATTGACCGCCGGTTATGCGCAGTGATAGCCTGTTTGGAGAGCTCATGTGGGCGTTTTTTGTTTGTTTGTTGTGTGTTGTTTTGTGAATATGAACACGCAGCTGTGCTCGCGTTGCTGCCACAATGATCAATTATACAGTGCAGTCATGCATAAAAAAAATTTATTTTAGAGAAGGGTTCGCAAATTACTTTTTTATGACTCTGGTTACTTTAATCGCGTTATCAATCTTTTTCACATCCAACCATTTAAGCAAAAGAAGATATATATCTATATTTTTTCTTTTAATTTTAGGTTTTGTGTTGACACTTGTTTTCTTGGAAGGGGTCTTCTGAAATGTATGCTTTATTTTGGGGGCCGCATCTGCAGGGCAGCTCGCTAGCAACGTCGACTAGATAGAACGCTACATTTTCGGAAGAAGCGTGCATTTTACCCCTGATGAATACGTAACGTAATTGGTTCACAATTTGAGACCCGGTAATACGATGACCTTTGTTTCTCGCTTGCATTAATTTTTTTGTTTCTACTTTTTGTAAAGTAGCAAATAGGATGTTGCTTGCATTTAGACAACGCAAGGTGGGTCTGCTCGTGAGATATTGCAACAGCATTTCAACGCTGCAAAGAAGCTAGCCAGTACTTTACAACTGTTAACCTGGGCTCTTGAACGTGCGCCAGAAAATACACAATCGCACGTCAACACCATGCTTATCCGATAGGGCAGGAATCAAACCGAGAAATGATATCTGAGTATTGGAGCGCGACTTTTCGCTTCATGCAAAGTCGCTTTAGCTCCACGTGCTCCGAATCCCCACCCGTGCCCTTTCCGACCTCGATGGGTACCGCACCGGCGTGCGGTTGTGTGTCACCCTTACTGCACGTTAAAGACCCCGGGGCTGGCTGCGATACTGCGCTTACTAAAATTCCTCATCTACAGCACAGTCACCAGACAGCCAGCCGAGCTGAGTAACTTACCCGCTGCCTAAACATACCCACAAACAGCACAATTTTACGTGCTCCGAGTTGCGGAGAAGCTTCCCAATTCGAAGGGGTGCCGTTTTTTGTTTTTCGGTGCATATACACCAATTCAACCCTCTGATGTCACGTCACTGAGGTGGCGCTGCTGTCGGAACTGCGCATGCGCCGAAGCTTCGTCCTATACGCTGAATCTGGTTTCTGCGCGAGCGCTCGCAGTGCCCACACCCGGTGTGGGCACACGTGGTCTTGTTTGTAAACACTGTGTTGGTGTGTATATGCTATCATAGACTCCCCTATACTCACAAAGCCTGGCAGTTAGACGACGGAGCCATAGAGTGCCCGGTCGCAGATTTGGAGCGCGAGGATATGGTAGCACAGAGCATTTTCGGGGAACCTCGTCAGCGCACTAGCTTTTGCAGCAACGAGGATCCGGAAACTACGATTTTCAAACCCGACGAGGAAAGAAGCGGTAGCGCGAGGAACGCGAGGAACACGAACAGACACTTTATCGCTCGGGAGAAGTATGTTTCGGCGTCCTACCGCAGCGGGGCGCCAATCACCTGACTCTCATCTCATCCGTTGTCTGCCGCTCTACCTTTTCGATTTCGGCGGCCGCGTCTCGTAGCGATGTGCCAGGGTTTGTCAGTTTAGAGGAGGTATGGCTCTATACAAACGTTTCCTTCATTCTTTTTTTTTAAGAGCGGAGCTCTTAGGCGCCCGTTTCCGGCAGGCGCCGTCGCCGTCGCCGTCACCGCGCGGTGCATTATGGATAAATTTCCCCGCTAAATCTAGCGGAAAATTTTCCCCGCTAAATCTAGAAGAAATATTTCTCCTTTAAATTTAGTGGAAAAATTTCCCCGCTAAATCTAGCGGAAAAATTTCCCGCTAAATCTAGTGGAAAATTTCCCCCGCTAAATCTAGCGAAAAAAATTTCTCCGCTAGATCTAGCGGGAAAATTTCCCCGCTAGGTCTAGCGGAAAAATTTCCCCGCTAAATTTAGCGGAAAAATTTCCCCGCTAAATTTAGCGCAAAACATTTCCCCGCTAAATCTAGCGGAAAAATTTCCCCTAAATGGAAGGCGAGCAGGAGAGGAGGAGGGGCATAGCCTTCTCTGTACCTTTTCTCTCCGTACCTTCCCTCCTCCTCCTCAAGATCTGCGCTCTAACCGCCGAATTCACAAACCTCACTCAAATTGAGGGGCCCCTCCACTTCCTCGAGGAAGGCGCGAGGGGCGGGCGCTGGGCAATCGCGATAACGGATCCGCCGTCGCGATTGGCCAACGCCGGCCCTCACGCGTTCCTCGACGAAGTGGAGGGGACCCTCAATTTGGTGAGTCTGTGAATTCGGCGATAATTCAGCGTTACAGGGAGTTGTATACGGCTTTCATTATTTTTTTTTTCTGCAGTCGCTCGCTGTTTATTTCTTTATCCTCGGTGTTTTCTTTCATGAGTTTTGTGTTCTCGATTGCGTTCGCGGCGTAGTTTCGCATATGGGGAAAAGGGTAACTTTTTCCAATATATGTTTGTTTAATCTTAGACACGTGAAAAATCAGCACAGAAGGTTCACCTCTTTGTCCTTCTACATAAGCCAATATCCTTTCTCTCTGTCTTTCTCTCTTCCTCTCTCTTTCTCTCTCACACACACGCACATCACAACGGAGCAGGCTATGGTCTTGTTTTGTGTGAACTAATACTGCTATCGCTCAGGGCCCGCACTTCACGAAGCAGTCCACGCGGAGCGCAAGTTCGTCTTCCTTTTTTTTTTTTTTTTCAGGGGTTCTGGTGACATCAGAACGTCAAGCTCTCATTGGCTCCGGTTGAAAGATAGTGGGTAGACCTCAAAGCGAGCTGCCGTGAGGTCTATCCACTATCCTTCTATCAACAGTCAATCAGAGCTCGACGTTCCGACGTCACCACGAGCCCCACAGAAGAAGCAGACGAATTCACCCTTTAAGCTGACAGAGCGGTGTGAGATAGCTCTCACCGGACCAATCAAACGCCTCCTTTTTTTCATTACCTGACCCCACCACCTGCGCGTGTGAAACTGTGAATAGGCGGGAGTGTTATCCCCTGACCAAAGAGGGACGCACGACTGCTTCAACGAGCACATAGTTTTCACCGTACTGTCGGCTAGAGCGCCGTTCACACATACACAACCGAGTAAAGGCCCGTTCACACTCTTGCGACCCCTTAAAACAGAGGTGCCTTGAGACATCTTACAGCGAGAGGATACTGTGGCGCCATCTATTGGGTAGCAGTGTAAACTTGGCGGTCCGGCATATTTTCTATTTCTCTCGCGCATTATCCTGTCTTTCTTGGCTCGAAAAAACTTTTGTCAACGTTATAAACGAGATTTTCTCATTGGTATTACCAGTGGCGTCACGAGGGTCAGCGGCACCCGGGGCGGTAGCCCGCCGCGACACCCCCCCCCTCCCACCCGCTCTCGCGTAGCCCACCGCGACTCCCCCCCCCCCACTCTCGTGGCCCGCCGCGGCCTACCCCCTGAGCCCTGCACCCGGGGCGGTCCGCCCCCCCCCCCCCAGCTCCCTTGTGACGCCACTGGGTATTACGCACATTTGACTTCGGAAATCCCGCAAAACCTTCGCTCTTGTGAAATGCAGTTCCAGGGTCACCGCATAGATATCGCCAGAGTGCCAGTTTGTTCCCTCGTCCTAAGACTAAAACTCCCCGGTTTAAGGGCTGCGTTCACACTAGCGTTCGAATCGCTACCTCGAACTCTCTATTGTGTTATAATAATAACAATAATAATAATAATAATTGTTTATTGCTACCAGCAAAGAAAAGTTTAGTATTGCGGATGCATCAGAGCCAACAGGAGGCTTCTGCGACGCCATCCTCCAATAAAAAACGATATGTAGCTGTGTAGCTACGGAAAATACAATAATATAAAACAGACAAAAAAGAGAAATGTAAACACAATTCCATGAAGTTGGTCACTCTAGTTATAACGTGAAGATTTTACGCGACAAGATATTATGCACAGACTAAAACGGAAATCAAGAACAATGTCAAAGCAAAATGAAATACCACAAAACTGGAAAATATGCGGGAAAAAAAGTGAAAGCCGTTTACAACTCCCTGTAACGCCGAATTAGAGCGCAGCTCTAGAGGGGAGGAGGGAAGGGTACGGGGGGGGCAAGT
The DNA here is from genome assembly GCA_037355805.1 of Ixodes ricinus. Classification (NCBI taxonomy): domain Eukaryota; kingdom Metazoa; phylum Arthropoda; class Arachnida; order Ixodida; family Ixodidae; genus Ixodes; species Ixodes ricinus. The sequence goes on from JAZHYW010022523.1 coordinate 19,318, forward strand.
GACCTCAGGAGGGGGAGGGGGGTCACTTGACGTCACTGATGACGTCATCAATGATGATGACGATGCGGATGCCGATGACGTCATCAGTGACGTCACTGATGACGTCATCAGTGATGATGAGACGATGACGATGCGGATGCCAATGACGTCATCAGTGACGTCACTGATGACGTCATCGGAATCCGTATCGTCATCGTCATCATCATCACGTGACCTCGGGGGTCACGTGACCAGAGGGCCACGTGACCTGGGGACCACGTGACCTGGGGATCACGTGACCTCGGGCGGTTACGCCGACGGCGACGGCGACGGCGACGCCGCTCAAGCCGGAAACGGGCGCTTAAGAGCTGCGCTCTAAAAAATTCATGGAAGGTGTCTTCTGTTAAAATGTCCTACAAACAGCAGGAGATTCATTAATGTCCCAGAAAGGCAGGCGCTTAAAAGTGGCACACATTACTAAGCAAAATGCGTCTACAATATATATAAACAGGATAGAAACCGAAACCAATAGTTCCCTATTAAAACGAAATACCTCTAAGCATCTTTTTAACTTTGCCCAACTATGTTTTGGTTTTAGAAGTTCAGGTGGTAAGTGAGAAAAAATATATGGCACATAGAACGCACGCGTACTTTCGCCATAACGAGTGCGGGAAAAGAGGTATATGAAAAGGGTGCGTATGTCGAAGATCACGTGAGGGTGGGCTTGAGATTTTGAAATCAGAGTTCCACTGATAATAATAATAATAATAATAATAATAATAATAATAATAATAATAATAATAATAATAATAATAATAATAATAATAATAATAATAATAATAATAAAATATTAATAATAAAATAATAAATTTATTTGTGAATGAAGAGCATAATCGAGGCACGGTGCAGGTTCGCCAAAGCCATCATGAGGCATTGCAGCCTTAAGTAGCAATGTTAATTGCAAAAAAAAAAAAAAGAATCAGTTCTAGATAAAAATGCAGACTTATCACTAGGTTTTTACAGCAGTTCCAACTGCATACTAACGCCCCCCTCCCCCCCCCCAAAAAAAAAAAATCACCTTTAAGTCAGAAACTTATTTAAAAACACACACACACACACACACACACACACACACACGCGCACATGTGCTTTTTCGGTCACTTTTTTCGCCATTGTTTGCCATTGAAAGTACATATTAATATTAATAATAATAATAATAATAATAATAATAATAATAATAATGCTTTATTTTGCACCAGGTGAAAGTGTTACAACGTGTTACATGAAAGTGTTACAATACATTACACTAAAGTGTTACGGTATGTTACATGAAAGTGTTACAATTCTAAAGCGCAATGTAAGAAAAACAGTGAATGAGAACTTTTTTTTCTTACTTTAATTTCAAGAAGCTATAGCATACCGGCACTTTGAGAAGCATCTAATAAAATCACGGGCGCATTTAAAATCGGCGTATTTTAGTGTGAGAAAGGCAAAATCCGTGCTTTTAAAGTAGGCTTCACATCATCATGTCCGTGCGTTATACTGAAGCCAACTAGCAGCAATGGATATAATTTCCCGAGAAATCCCAACACGTGTGATCATAAACCAAGGCAGCTATCAGACTCAATCTCTTCTTAACCACCATCTTTGCTACTATAGGTGGCATGGTGGTCACTACAATATTTATTTAAACAACAATATTTAGTTGCCTATTTTCGTGAAAATGGATTTAAAGTCTACGCATATCGCACTTTGTACTGGAATCTTAACATGTTTTTAAAAAATGTGTCTCAAACGGATATATTCATACGGACTGGCACAACGACTTTCGCATTACTTTATGCATGGCGATGCTACTAACTTGCATGTGCGCAGGATGAAACAGACCCAACACAACGCCTATTGCTCGGTGTGTATAGCGCTGATACAAATTCATTTCTGTCTGAGAATTCACGTATTCCACAGCATCCCAAAACCGGGGCTTGGCGTGTAAAAAGTAGAAATAAATTAAGAGATACCACAATTGAACAAGTGTGTCACGCACCTATCTTTCTCACAAATCGGGAGCCGTCCTTAAAATATAAGTTAACGTGATCACGCAAACTTTTTTTTCCCGTCTCGATTTGTTTTTGGTGATGCAGTCAGCAGTCGTCAACGGGCCTGACGCTCTACGTGCGCGTCCGCGAGCTTCAGGACCAAAAACATTACAAAAAAAAAAAAATTTAGTCGAAACGTTATAGCTCATTATCCTATGGCATATTCGATTAATCGCCTCCTGCGAGCTTCCATCTTTGTTTACTGGGCTTTGGAACACGATCTAGGCATGCGAAGTAGTTCTGGGGGAGTCAGACGCCGTGAATGCGTCCACAACCCAGCGACTCGGTTTTTCTTTTTTCTTTTTTTGTGCCTGGGTTATGAACTTTGGAAGGGTGAATAGCCTTTACGAAACTCTCAGCCCCAAAGAGCCACGTGGTACCTCCGGTGTACGGAGAAATATAAACATTTTTCATTTACTCTCGTCCCAAACCACCTGATAGGCATATATGATATGGGCGACAACAATTAATAAAACACTTCAACCAGAAAATACACAAAAAAGTAGAGGAGATGCAAAACGAGAATGGGTGACGGTTACGTTTATATCCTAAATGTATTCTATCGGCGTGGCGACGGCAAAACATTGTTTTCCCCTATACCAGAATGGACAATATTCAAGGTGGCGGCGCCCTTGTGAAAAAAGGTCTGTGTCTCCTATCAGGGCTACAAATTGGGCACCCTTCCTTCTTAGCCAGAACAACAAAAATAAAAAAATAAAGAATAAAGAAAACAAAAACGGAAAGAGCAGGAAGGGAGTTTAGTCGCAACAGCAGTTGTTTTAACGGATTCCCCGGCGACCCCATCGAAAATCACGCGTGTTTTCTTTTGCTTCTCTCCCTCTCCAACGACAGAAGGACGCATCGAGCAGCAAAGGGCGAACGAGGCACGGCGATCAAGGAGCGAGTCGAGAGCGGCGGCCAGAAGCAGCAGCAGCAACCAGTCGCAGCGCAGAAGTCGCATGCTGCAGCGGAGAGCCTCCGCCGGGGCCCTAGAGGCAGGCAGCATTCCAGCGGTCCGGCAGACACCCTTCGGCCGCAGAGGAACCGACCCATCGGACCAGTGAGCAGAGCAGGAGAAAGCCAGAAGCAAAACAGAAGAAGAAGCACCGCCGCTGTGCCGGGAATATCCGCCAGCAGCCCAGTTACCCCGGACGGACGGGCGCTGCCCAAGATCTCCGCGGCCTCCTTCCCCGCTTTGCTGCCAAGCACCAGGACCAGCGCCCCTTCGGCAAGCGCTACGTTGAGGAACCTACCTTTAACGCGGGGCTGCTTTCGATAGCCGGGCTACTGCCTTGGGCCCTTCGGCGAGGGGAGGGGGGGCCCGCCCCGACCCCTTGGATGTGGGGTGGGGGGGACCACGTGGGGTGCCTCTCTCCGACGTCTGTGGTGTTGGCGAAGCGTGAGCGATGGAGCCTCCTCCTGTATGGGTCAGCAGAGGCAAGCGCGCAGCAAGGACCTGCTCCGGCAGGAGCTGCAGGACCGGACGTCAGGGCGTCCTGTGCCTTCGGTGCCGTCCTGAGTACCCCTGGAGACATCTCTGGCGTCGGAGACGCGCGTACTGAAACATTCGGATTTACTTTTACGCGTTGTTTGGACAATCTGCTGGACGCCTACTGTGTGCAGCTGTAGTTTCCGGGTTGCTTCTCTCTGTAGCGAACGGTATTCGTGCGGACTCGGCTACAGGGAACAAGGAGTCCCAAGCCGCGAAGCCCTGTACCATGAAATTGGCGTGAACGCTTCTGTTCTTAGCAAGTAGTGTCAAGGTCGTCATTGGTAACAGTGTTTCATCGGGACAGTCGACTGACCAAGATAGCGATCTGCTGCTGAGACAGTGATATTCCGTGTGACGCTTTTAGTTGCTTGGCAAATTCTACGCTTCGGCTTGACAAACTGTAATCTTCAGCTGCCTCGATCGTGGCAGGGAAAGCCTCCTGGAGAAGAATTGCCTAGGGCGAAGGTGAATTTGTTCTGTTCCGAAGCGCTTATGTTGAGCGCAACTCAATACTCACGAGGCGACTTACTATTACAACTCGAGTATCAAAAGCCGAGTGTTTACAAAATTTAAAAAAATGCTTCCGCCTCCGCGCCAGCTTTAAAGGAAGGAGGCAGTGAACGATCAGAATACGCTATCCCGAAACAGGAAATACTTTCTCTTTCCCCCAAAACGAAAGAGCATTTATCTTCGAGGGTATCTCGCGGACATTTCCCGCAACGCGAGGACCACAAGGCGAAGAGCACAGGCAGCGGCGGGACCGGAGATGTGGCGACGTGCGGAGTTGTCACGACTGTGAGGGACGAGGCCATGGATACCGACGAAGGCCGATGACAGGGCAGCGGTAACAGCCATGGCATCCGCCCAGGGACCTCCCAAGATGGATGACTTGCTCCAGAAGCTACGCCGGAGCATTGTAAGTGAGCCGCGCCGCCTGTGGCGCCTTTTCGTTTGTTCTCGTTCACAGCTTCCGATCAGGTTATTGTTGCATGCACGCTTGTTGTTGTTGTTTTGTTTTGTTTTGTCAGAGGTTATTGGGAGTGCGATGTTTTTGTTTTAGGTTGTTTTCTTTTTGTATACAGAAGCAAGTCGTGCCGCTCCCATGGGTATAGAAGCATGCAGAGTGCAACACGGTTAGCACGAACCCCCAATCGCTATATGTTTCTGGGATATCTTTTTTTTTTTTCAGGTTTAGTATTTGTAGCTACCAGAAGAACTGGAGTAGTGGAATATGTTCAAATGGAGCACCAACTTAAGTAGTGCAATTTAAAGTGCGACATTAAAGTCTGCGAGTAAAATATGACTTAAATTCTTCAGTCGCACTGCTCATACGTAGTACAGAAGACAATCTGCAGACTTTATAATAGAAGTACCTGCAGACACGCGCACCTCAAGCTTGTTCGAAGCATCTTCGTCTCGTGCATACGTATTTTTCGCATATATCTGCAGTCAATTTTTGGATGACCAACGTTACAGGACCGCCACATAAGGAAGGAACACTTCTCAGACAATGTCTGCAGAGTGTATTTTTTTATGTATTAGCAGTGCTCCCGCGGCTTTGGTGAGGACGCCATGCTCGCACGAACTGTGCACCGCGTATTGTCGTAGGTCTGCGCATAATTTGGATGCGCCGAAAGGTCCCGGTTTTATGCCGGAAAGTTATTGAAAAAAATAACGGAACTTGTGCATTAAAGCTACAGCAAATCTTTTTTTTTCTTTTTTTCAAGAGTTTTACGCATGCGTTGGCCCTCCTCGTGCAGATGTGGAAACTCGAACAATGCTGTTGGCGAAGGGGAGCGGAGTCGCGCTACCTCTCCGCTTAGCGCGCTGCGCAACTGCCCTTGCGGACGCCGATGGCACTTCGACGCCCATCGCAGGAATGTGTATCGTAGCGTGTACCATAATTCTGTGCACTTTGTATATGCGGAGCGCATATACAAAGCTTCTACTGCACAAGGGTTGCGACGATGCCAGAACGCCAAGCTCTTATTAGCTGAATAAAGAAAAAGAAATGGGTAAACCTCAAGGCATCTTGCATTGTGGTCTACCCACTATTTTTTCAATCAAAGCCAATCAGTGCTCGGCGTCGTTCTGACGTCACCGCAACTCCTGCGCAGGAAGCAGACGACTTGTTCTACGCATCTGCGGCGACTCTCGTCGAGCTTCAATGTGTTTGCCGCTAGGGGCGGGTCGGAGATCCACCAGCGATGACGTCATGCGCAGGTCTTTGTCTTCTAGGTAGTATTGGCTCACGTGTCCAAAACAATTTATTAGGTCATTCCCGATACAGATTGCGTTCGCGCATCGGTCGCCTGCAACACTATTTACCGAACACGCACCGATGTAAAGGTAATTTACTCTACTACAAAACTCTATTTCGGCATAACTTGGAAGAATGTGAAGTGTATACGGAAACCCTGACCCAAGCCCAGAGTCTCGGAACGATGCACGCGAGAGCGATTACCGCCAGAGTGCACGCCTTCCATGGACAGCCGTCACGTGCTTCGCTCCGTCACTCTGATTGGCTCACAGCTGGGCCGTCTATCTTCCTTTGCCGAGTGCTGCTTAGACAGAGTCTACACTCCGTTTCACTTTGTGATGGACCACAGCTGACGCTATTCGCGACTCCTGCTAACTATAGGGGGCGCGCTGGTCAGACAAAATGGCGGAAGAAAGGAGGTCGTTTTCTTCGTTCAACACGCGGACCACCATATATTTGTTTTCTTCGTTCAACACGCGGACCACCATATATTTGTTTTCTTCGTTCAACACGCGGACCACCATATATTTCTTGCACTGCAGCGTAGAATCGGTGTTACATATGAAAGCAAAGCGAACTTTCGACGGTAAAAACCTTCTTCTAGTTAGTGTGTAGGAATGAAACGGCGGAAGCATAAAAATAATTACTGGAAACGATGTTTGTTTCTATCCTGCCTACGAGAACCAAGCAGCGATGGCAGACGACATTGTCGAAACGACCTCCTTTCTTGAGCTTCTCGGCGTTGCCGCTATGCGGCGTCGATTTCGCAGGAGTCGCCAATACTAGCCCTCGCAGCATATCCAATGCCGTGTGTCACGCTGCCTTCGGGCGGGACGCCTAGTCACGTGATGCATTCACGGCGCTGGATTTGCTGGGATGACTCGTAGCGTCCACTGCGGTCCATCGTATAAGATGAAACCGTACTCACGCACGGCTCGGTAAAGCAGGAGAGAGAAACGCCGCCGCAATTAAGTTGTGGCACTATGTGTATACACGCGCTAAGGAGATGCGAAACAGCTTTCGCGCGCACAGTGTACTGTATACTCCGTGCTCTGTTCTACCCCGGGCTGGGAAGGGGGGAACCTTGCCCCTTTGAGGCGGTTTCCCCGCAGCACTCGCGTACGGGGTCGGATTAAAAGTGCGCATTCCTCGCTCTCCGGCACGGCGACCCTGCATTCGGACGGACAGAGTTCGGCAACGCGTTGTCGTAAAAAAGCGCGCCGGAATTGCCCCTCGTAAAGAGCAGGAATTTCGTGCCCGGGTCTAATGACAGACATAAACCGAGTCACACGAGGTGCATCTCTCCTCGTCCCGCTGTGATGGGGGACTCGCCCGTCGCTATACGACGACGTCCGCGGCGCTGTGACGTTGCAGCGGGCGCCAAACAGGTCCTCTTCGGGTTCACTCGATACCACCTAGAGGGCAGAAAGGCCTGCGCGTGACGTCATTGCTTGTGGATCCCCCGACTCGCCCCAAGTGGTAAACAAGCTGTAACTCGACGAGAGACGCCGCATAGTGGCAGACGCGTCGCCGCGAGACGCATGGCGGTGGTGCCGACGCAAGCTAGGCAGTGCCGAATGGTTCCACTATTTATGACGTTTGGGTGAGAAGGGCGCGGGACTTGTCTTCTTGGTTCACCTCAGCGAGAGCTTGAGGAAAGGCCACGTCCGTCGAGGCTCGCGGGTATAGAGAAGCACCGATTCTGCCGCGACCGCTTTGCGAATTGTACGAGGAACGGCTTTATTAGAGCACCCTCGGCGCCAGGGAACGTAAAATATAACTTACCCGAAGAAATGCGACGAGAGCTGAAGACTCTTTCGGTGGGTTCTACTGTCTTTGAGCGTGCAGAATTAATTTCAACTATTTTTTTTATATGCTGAATTCGATGAAAATGTGCTGTTAACGTAGTAACGCGAGGAATACTTAATCGCCGTAAGGCATCTGGTATGCCATATGTAAAAGTATAAAGAGAAAACTAAAACAGATGCTTCCGGAAAGCGCGAAGTGAAAGAGAAATGAGACATAACGAGAGAGAGAGAGAGAGAGAGAGAGAAAAAAGAAAGAGACATTGATTTTTCGATTAATAATTCAGGTCGCGAATATTGCACAGACGGACGTTTTCCTAAAATGGCGGAGTAAACTTTCAGTGAGGAATCAAACCTTCACGATAAGAATGTTTCACCTTTGTACTTCACCTGCATAGAAAAAAAAAGGGTTAGTTCAAAAATCCAGTGCCGAGATGAGGTATAAGGGACGGCAAGCAGGGGAGGGCCGGAGCTGCCTTCTGGACGATGACATCACTGGGCTACCTGAAGATATTTCCCAGAGGGGTATTCGCTGTTGTTACCATTAAAAGATGCGCTCGACGTCCCCATCGTGCAGGCCGAATCCATGTAACGATTCCCACGCTCGTAGGCCTACACTCTCTTAACGAGAACGCAAACGCACGCATATATAAACGTTCGAGAGTATATTGGAGTGCGGAGGAATGCGCAGGTTGATCACGACCTCGGAGCTATTTCCGTTGCACGCCGACCTCTCCAGACCGATCTGCCGCTGGAAGACACGTGCATCTCTGGACGCCACTGGTGAACGCATTCTTCCTTCGCCGGAAGCCCCGCAATTAACCAGAATTCCAGTCTATCAACTTGGCGGGGCGCACTCGCTGCCCCGCACGTTATAGATCCGTCCCCTCCCCCCATGCGAGCGTTCCAACGTGTTGTCTTCCATCTTGTTCAAAGCTGTGGGGGCCATCCCTTCGGTGGTGCCAATTGCGTGTTTTTTTTTCCTCTTCTTCTTCGCTCTATATCGTTTCATTGTGTAGTTCTAAGGAATGTCGTTGTAACCATAAAAGGAATATTTACTAGGGATGCCGAGCTCGCTTATGGAGTTGCATATAGGTTATTCACGATGCTGTTTTCTTGTTTTCATTTTTTTTCTTCTTAAAGCTGTGTTGCTTAAGTAAACAGTAAAGAAAACGTTAGAAGTGCAGATGCATTTTTCACAGAGCAATCGGGAGAGAGCCAAACACCGCGCCATATGAGAAGGAAGTTCTTCCGGTCACTTCCTCTTTTGTTTTACCTTTATTTTTATTTCTTAATTGATAACAACTATTGCGTTGCTTAGTACTCTGCGGGAAAGTAGACGCGTGAGACTTTTTAGCGTGTGGCTTTACTTGCGAAAGAATCCAGCAAGGACCACCAGTCCGTAGTCGCGCTCCTCGAAATCATACAAAAGGTGTTCGGTGCGGACGTGGTGACAGAATCACCCGCGGACACCGCCTAAAGCATGCTCGAAGCCTACTTGCTTCATACATAGGTATATGTATGCTTCGAGCATGTCGGCAGACAGTTTTTGCACGACCAATGTGACCTTCACACGGGGAAGGAACACGCAGACCGTCTTTTGTCTATACTGTCTTAGCAGTGTTACCGCGGCTTTACGGTCGCGTCTTTAATCCATGGGAAAGCGGTTTTGTATTGGAACATGGCCTCCTATAGATAAACAAGGTCCCAGTGCTCGATTTTCTACGTCATGTACCAGCGCAGGTTGGACACGAGTGTTGCGTCAGAGTTCGACTGGGACTCGTGTCCAATCGGTGAAGACCCGAGTGCCAGCCGAACGCTGGACGTCACACTCGTATCCAATCTGCGCTTCGCACTGGTCTCCGGTATGCTGACGTCGGAAATTGAAGCGGCTCTGGATGGATGGATGATGGATGGATGGATGGATGGATGGATGCCAACGGCTGTACCCTTTATAACGGGGAGGGAGCTTGCGCCTTTTGGTGTCTGATGATTGGAACAACTTCCCAATGTAAGATAAAATACAAACCGCTGGAATAGTGTCGTGGGTCCTTCGTGAGCCTTCTCCTGGCCCGCAGCCGTCTTCGTGCTCAGTGACTGACACTCGGCTCTGTTTGTACTCAGTAGGAATTGCCTAGGCGCACAGTGTCACAAAAGGCAACGCTGCCCGTACTGGAATAGCTTGTGTACCCAACCTGGGGAGCTGCAAAAACACCTCGGGGCAAGGGACGAGGCGATGTCAAGATGCTATCAGACATTGGCGCGACTGGAACCCAAACTGCCAAAGCTATGTGTTCAAACTCCTCACGCCCGCTGTATACTGTCCGGTCCTCTGCGGGAGCGGTAGTTGTAGATTTAACTCGTGGTCTGTTTAAGGCGGAAAAGCAGCGAAAGCCCGTGTCTACACACAACCCCAATGACAGCGCTGAAGAAATATATACAAATATACGCCAAAACACGCAGTCCAAAGAGAAGATAGACAGGGCGCCTACTGACAACCGACTACTTAATCGTCAGTTGTCAGACAGCGCTTGTCCTGTCCATCTACTTTGGCCTTTCTGTTTGGCGCGTTATATTTTACTTCCTTAGTCATGAACCGACTAGTCTACATCGTCACTTTAAGACAGCACTAAGTTCATCTAGAGGAATAACTTGTGCAATTAACACGCATGGAATGCAAGCCCGTGAAAACGGTGATTGGAACGTTACGCGTGTTTACCCCTCATAAAACGTTTGCCAAGAACTCGTATTCCGATCCTCCAAGCAAAATGGGTGGTGCACAGTGCCCATCGCCATAAACGCAAAATAAATCCGTGGAACCTGATGTGCAGAAGTGCGCAGCGTGGTCAACTTCATCGCAACGATGAAGAACTCCGCGAACGAAGCCGCAACTCGAAACGAACAGCATAATGAAGGTAGGTTGAAACATATGCCGTATGAGTGTGCTCGTCCTCGTTGCATCTGCGCTTGTGACCGTTTATGAGACAAAACACTAAACTCCACCTGTCGGGTAGACGGCGCCCGATAGATGGCGCCATCTGACATTTTTCGCCGCTCGAAGTATTTTCGACAACGTTATAACCGTTATAACTTATGGTGTCTATTTCTCGTAGATAGTGCGTAGATTTGACCTTACATGTGTACCGCAAAACCTTCTGTCTAGTCATACGCAGATCGGAAACGTTCCAGGGCTCCGGGATAGACGCCAGTGTGCCTGCGCTTTTCTTTTTCGTCGGGTTACAAGCGCTTGCAACGCAGCCTATCCAACTCAAACGCAAATGAGTGAACCACCTTTGAGCCATGCGGTGACAAGATGACTCGCACACGGACATTCTCTTGCCGATGTGCACTGACCACGTCTTCAAGTTCAACGCGTCGTCAACCTCGGTGCACGAATCCCCATCCTATCCTCTCAGGCTGGCGCATTTCGGGGCCGGGCCTCACCACCGCGTCCGAAGCAGGCGCCAGGGTCTTTAGCCGATTTATGAAACTCGTCCCTAACTAACAACTACCGACAACCCCCGACAAATCATAGGACGATCCCGGGCCGTCCTTAACGATCCCGGGACCTCGACCGCCGTAGCTGTGGGCGCATCAAACCCGCTGCCGGGAGCAGCGTCCACCGCGCTGGCCCCATGGCTAACTGCCCGGTCGTAAATCATTCCGAGCGTCGGGGAGACGGCGCGCCTGGTTATAGTATGGTTGCGTCGCGCTGGTTGCCCCTTGCGAAGGCGTGACGGAAGAGGCGAGGGAGAGCCTGGAATGGGGAAGCTGCTGCTTGCGCTAGTGGTAGTTAGCTAGCTGCCTCGGCGGACGCCACGGCGCAGACCGGGCGTGTTACTTGTGCTTGCGTGTGTGTGTAGTTTTAGGCACTGCATGATGGAGGTAGCATCTCAGTTGCTAACGGCCAGTGGCCGTGGTATCGTCGGTTCTCGGGTGTCTGCATCAGGCAGCGTGTGTTCTGAGAAAGCGGTGCAAGCGAGATCGTCGGTCTGAATTTTTGTCGCTAGGGGCGGTCAGGCGAGATCGGTGTGGCAGCTGACAAATGGTTGCGTGTCTTCCGATTGATCTCTGGCGAAGTTCACGGCGCGGATTCCCGAAGGGAACACAAAAACGCAATAATGGGGTTGGTATCGGTTTGTACGGCAGGCCTGCTTTCTCCTCAAGCCGCGCTGGGTACAGGAAGGCAGCCGGATGTATCATCGCAAATTGCATAAGCAAAGTGCAGTTTTGATATTTCTATTATGAGATTAATACAATGATATTTTTATGCCTCCCGGTCTTCAAACCATCGATCTTGAGGAAAATAACTGATTACTGTAATCGTTTCCTAAGGGTGCAAGCAAATAGTGCCGTCCTGACGAGGGACAAGAAAGAATAACCTAGCATATTCAGTTGTGACCAACCATACTTCTCGTAAGTTATATTATGAAATTAGCCTCTGTCGTTTGTACCCGAATTTGGTTTATGACTCTGGAGCGTACAAAGGGAGAGTTTACCTTCTGGCTCTCACTCCCTTTTACAAAAAATAAGTTATTTAGCTAGTGCAGTCTAGATATGATTACGTGGGCTCGTTTGCTGATCCATGCCTGTACCTTTCACGGCTAACTCACCCGCAAGGGGGATTTTGATGTCAGTCACGCGATCGGCTCCGTAGGGAGAAGGAACTATAGTCCGTTGCAACCTAAGAACGGAGGGCGAGGGTAAGTCGGGCCGGGGAGGAGGAAGCAGACGGAACGCTGGAGAAGAGAGGGGAAACCTCCTCTCTCTTTAGCGTTCCGTCTGCTTCTCCTCCTCGGCCCGTCTTACCCTCGCCCTTCGTTCTTAGGTTGCAACGGACTATAGGTATATAGACCTACGGCAGCAAATGGCTGCCGTAAGTCCGTCCTCGCTTCGACTATTAAAGTCCGATTTTGCGCCCAGGAAAGGGGCGAAGAGGCTTGAAATGTGAGTGAAATGTGACCGCATTTGCTTTAGGGGCGGCGTGTAAAGTTGTTTCTGGAGGAGGTCGGTCAAGCGAGAATTGAAGGAAACGACAGGTGACACTTTCGTCTGCTGATCGGAATAAGCTGGAACGCTAGGTACTTTCTCTCCACGGAGACGGTCACGTGACATCAAGATCCCCCTTGCGGGGAATTAACCACCAGCAGAGATACCTGTGTTGATCAGCAAACCTGCTCTGCGGTGTGAACTCGCATCATGCAGTGATCACGACCATGCAGGCCAAGCTAATCCTTTTTTATTCATTTTTAAGACTCAGCACAAAAGTAAAACTTCGAGATTTGAACTAACGATGTTTTGAATCGGCAGCGCCATTCAAGCCCTCCTTCGGTACTCCAGTAGTGCGTATACAGAACTTGCTGCTCATCTTCACCAGGAGTCTCTCGTTCACTGAAGCAGAGATAAATTAATATTTGAATCTGACCATCAATCTGACGCTCACAAAACAACATAATTTCGGCCCATTAGTTGTCAAAACGAAGTAACCAACATGTTTCTTCGAACGACGGTTTGGAATTCCTCGGTAGTGGGCCGCCCGGCGGATCGCGCCACCTTCTAACCTTCCGGAGAAAGTCGAAATTCCAGCTTCCACAAAAGAATTCCTCTCTCCCCGCACACGCTGTTGTCGCTCGCTTAAAACCGCTTATTTGGGAGAACGCCGATCGAATAGGGGGCTCGCTACGTAAGCACACAGACAGGCACACACACAAACGTACATACGTACACGCACGCGCGCTTCGCACACACACACGTTTGCACACCGAAGGAGATGGGCACACACATGCGGACACGGCGACGCACGCACACACGGACCGCAGGGGAGGAGCAAATTGGCGATCGGCGCAGCGTTGCCACAAGGTACTAATTTGGGGCCATGGAAAAGCGGCTGCTGCCGCTGCTACTGCGACCAGCCGAGCAGCGGACGCACCACGCTGACGTCGCCTCGACGTTGTATACCGAGAGGCCCGTGACCTTCGGCGAGGGCAAGACTCCTCCCTCCGTCACGGGCTTTGCGTTGCCGGACAGAGATACACTGAGGAGGCACCAGGCAGAGAAGGACTCCGTGGAAATCGGACAAACGCTTGTGGAACTTCGGGTCTGATGTGTTTGTCGGTTTACAAGCGGGTATGAAAGGTGGTATCGCGGCGGATGAACGCGGCGTTACGCACTGTCAGTGTCACCGGGAAGCAGGAGCGTTCCGTACTGTGCGATCCGTGCAAGGACAACAAAGATAGTGAGTTTGGAACGTCTGTAGTCGGCAACAAAAGGGGAAAGATAGGTTTATCGTGCAATCTCAAGGTCCGGTAGGTGCGAAAGGACATCATAGACTGATGGAGAAAGGTGTTTCAAACACAACCACGCAAACATGTCGTCCTCTTTAAAGGGGTTAGGACACGCCAAAAATAAAATATGAGATAACTATACTGCTAGGACCCATGGTATGTTCCTATATTTCCGTTAAGCTTGTTTTTAAAACGGCGCAATAGTTTCGTGGATGAATCGATTTATATGAGGGGCCTTCGGATCCACCCCATTCGGGAAGGCCGCCATGTTTGTTCCGCCATGTTTGTTGTGTCGGTGACGTCATTTGCCCAACTCGCGGCGTCCCCTTGCACACGTCTCGTGATTCAGCTTTCTCATTTACCTCCCGCGTTTCAGGCATGCGGTCTGCGACGATTACGTCTGCGGCACCGCTCGCTTCGTCGGAGTCTTTGGCACTGATCGCAGCAGCGATGAGAGTGATTGTTATCAAGAGATGTTGGAACCTTGTCGGTTTTGACTGCGACCCGCTGGCGACCGGCTCCAACGACGACGAGATCGTCACGGACGAACTCGCCATGGTCGCCGTCATCCGCGACGATCAAAGACCGCGGGGGCGAGAGCGATAGTAGAGTTGGAGTAGCCGAGTTGCGTGAGAGATTTTGACCGTATATTTGGTGAGGCGAGCTTGGGCAAGCATGCATGCTTGCCCAAGCTCGCCTCTTTGCCCGTGTTAGTCACACCTGGCGCCCATAAACCACGTGATCATGAACACACTCTCATTCTAGGCGCCCCTGCCTAGAATGAGAGAACGTTCATGATGACGTGGCTTATGAGCAGGGCTTAAAGTCTCCCTCCAGTGTGTGTGTGTGTGGGTGGGGGGGGGGGGTCTCTCCTAGCTCGAGCCCAGGTAGAGGCCCCCGGAAAAAAGGGGGAGGGGGTGCTCTATTTGCGCTTCTTCGATAATATTAAACCGACACGTCCACAGCTTCTTTCTACAGCTATGTATTCTTTCGACTTATCCAGGACCTGTCATCTCTGTTCCCCAAGCACAGGACTAAGACAGAGGGACATTAGACCCCCCGCCAAAATTGAGGGGGTCCCGGACCCCCTAGACTTTAAGCACTGCAAGTTATGGGCACCCTGCATGGTGTGACTCACACGGGCAATGTTGCCTGGTCGCCAGATGAAAATGATAAAAATTCGTAAATTGATTATTGCTATTACTAAAACACTAAAAATCACGAAACTTGACGTATATATTAAGTAGCCTATGAACATTCTTTTTCAAGAATCCACCCACTTAATTTTCGTGTCCTAACCCCTTTAACGATTTTTTTTTCCTACAGAGTTTAGCGGCGCAAATAGGAAAAGGTGTTCTTGGTTTTGCCTGAAATAGTTCTTTAATTAATTGTTTACATTATGTACAGTTTCCTTCGTTCCTTATACTCAACGTCATTCTTGGCCCTCAGCCATGCATTTAAAACAATATACCTTATGAAAAATTGTTTGGTGGTCTGAAAACACTGTAAGCGTCGCAATTTGAATGTTGGCAAACGTCGTCGGTACCAAAGCACGGTGGAGGCATCGGAGACAACAGTAAGGGCAGTGTCCGATGGCGCGGCAGCTGTTTTTTCCGCGTAGCCAGCCAGGCCCGGTCGCAGATTTGGAGCTCGCAGATTAGCAGAGAGCTTTTCTGGTATCCAGTGCACAGCGTCTGCGGCGGCGAGGACCTGAAACATGGTTTTCAAACCCGACGAGAAAAGAAGCGGTAGCGCGAGGAACGCGAGGAGCACGAGCGGACATTCCATCGCTCGGGAGAAGTGCATGTTTCGGCGTCTCGCCGCAGAGGGGCGCCCGTCACGTGGCTCTCCTCCCATCCTCTCATTCGTTGTCTGCCGCTCTACCTTTTCAATTTCGGCGGCCGCTTCTCGTGGCGATCTGCCAGGCTTTGTCAGTATAGGGGAGGCCATGCCCCGGCTTAAAGGGCCCATGAAACGAATTTTGGGTTGGGATGAATGATTTTAAATTGGGACTTTACTAATCGCATATCGTTTAGTTGGCCAAAAAAAAGATGCTAGAAAGTCAAAAGCCAGCTTTTCGGTACGAACATTTGAAAATATAGCGGACTATTTTGTACCTTCTTGCCTTCGAAAGCTCTCCGCCTTTTCACTGTGATACATCCGCGGTTCCAAAGGCGCGTCACCGGCGCCAAACTGACGTCACCAGAGCCCAGCTTACGCATTGGACACGAGAACTGCGTCACTCGGACGTATGCGCTCGTCAACAATCAATCCGTCGACGAATATTTGGATTCGCGTTCGTGGCCAATGAGTGCCCTGACAGAACTTATCGTCACTGGGGAATGACAAGTTCTATGGTGTGCATAAAAAGCACGGTGGAAGCTAGGAGTCATCGCACCGGTGCCGAAGGAATGTCACGACCACGTGATTTCACAATTCGCATTTGAGTTGAGGATTAAAGCTAAGGAGGAAGAAGTAGGAAAATCGTTTCATGACCCCTTAAAGGCCTGTTCACACATGCAGCGGAGCGCTACAAGCGTAGCGCTTATCTCGCGCTAAGCGCGTGCTGACGGGAGCGTTCACCAGCTTTGTATCGCACCGTCAAAACTGTTGCTCATGGCAGACGATAAGGAGCTGACGGCACGTGAGGAGCGCTGACATAAGCGCTTCGCTGCATGTGAGAACCGACCTTTAAGGAGCGTGCTATGGTTTGGTAACGCCCTCCTGATGTTCCCTCGTCGTGACGTCATTACTTTGCGAACAACAAGTTCGATGGTGTTTGTAATTAGCATGGTGGAAGCTTGTAACCATTGCGCTCTGAAAGCAACACTGGCAACGCAATCAAAATCGAAGTTTTTACATTACTCGTATTTCCGTCGATCTTTTGCTGACGTCATAGTCAGCCTTCGGCCAATCGTGGCAGGCCGACCACAGCGACGCTTTCGATCGCTCACGTCGCCAATATGTGGTATACGCTGGACGCCATATTTGAGGGCGAAATTTAGAGCACATGCTCGGTCTGTCTATGCTGGTGGCGCAAACTTCATTGTAAAGAAAACTTCATCAGTCGCCCATTGGCTGCTGCTCCTGGGGACGAGCTGTGACGTCACAGTAAAGTTCTGGCGATAAAGTTTGATGCATGCTCGTCAAAATTGTAAAGTTCGCCGTGACGTCAGAATGTCGTCACGATGAAGTTGTTTCTGTAAAGAAAACTTCGAGAGCTTGGGAGCTCGAAGTCGCGAAGTTCATCGGTAAAGATGGCGGAGCTTTGTTGTGCGCTGCTGGTCACCCAGCGTGCCGACAGAGTGTTTCGGGAGCACCGCGACGCCTTTCTGCTCTCGGACGATTGGTTCGTCGCGAATTACCGACTGACGAAGGGAGCGACGAGGTGGCTGTGCGAGCAGCTCCGCCCCGACCTACAACCGGACCGCACGACCATTCGTGTTATCACCGTAGAGCAGCAGGTGTTGTGCGCCCTGCGTTTCTACGCGGCCGGCGGTTTTCAAGGAACGCTGGCCGAGCCCTTGGCGGTGCCGCGGTGGTCAGCGTGGACTCGGTTGCTGCCCGGACCAACACTCGATTTGAAAACATGTGGTCAATCAGCATGTCGAGCTGTCGGTCCGAGCAGCAAGCCCCTTGCTTCTTTTTCTTCGCCGCAGGAGTTGAGGCGCAGCTGCCGTTGTCCGCCTATGTCAGAGAAAAACAACGGAGCAGGAACGGTGCGAACCTCGAATGCCATTCTAGAGTTACAACTAAACGCGAACTATTTATATTAAAATAACGCATGTCATTTATGTAATTTGAATACGGATATCTCTGAATTTAATATGTATATTTGTTCTGCTTTTTTCCGAAAAAATAGCACCGCAGTCGACGAAGCGCGTGCTCCCCAGATTTCCCTCTCGGGACTTTCTCGCTCCTAAAAATCTGTGAAGTTTCAAGTTAACAAGTGCAGCGAACCGTGACGTCGCTGTGAAGATGCCGCCCGATGAAGTTGGGTGCTTGTGAAGTTATGGCTCCTCCCCCTGGCCACGTCACGATGAACTTAGTTTATAGGTTTCACCAGCATAGACAGACGCCATATTTGAGGGCGATATTTAGAGCACATGCTCAGAACGAGCTCACCTTTATTAGCCTGCTAAGACGGTCAATCTTGATGGTGTGGAATGCACCTTGCAAAAGAACTGAGGAAGCTCGCCGTCAGCACGCGCTCAACAGCCGCGCACACAGATAAGACCACCTTCCCTATAGGGAGTATTCACTGGCGGCCATAGCTGTGTGCGCGACTGCTGAGCGCGTGCTGATGGCGAGCTTCCACAGTTCTTTTGCAACGTGCATTCCGCACCATCAAGATTGCTGGTCTTAGCAGCCTATTAATGTGAGCTCGTTGTGAGCATGCGCTTTAAACATTGACCTCAAATATGGCGTCGAGTGAATACTTCTATACATGCATTCTTCTGCTTGGTTGGTACGTCTGGGACAATCATGCGGCAGCTGACCCACTGCTCAGCCGGCTTTCCGGAAACAAGAGAAGCAAAACTTACTGTCTTGACTATCTGAATAGACCTATTGCTAAATTCCCCAAGCATCAAGGAGAATGCAGGGATTAGGGTTCCACGCGCCGCACGTGCTGGTCTCAGCAGTAGTAACTTTTCTGAAGCAAATGCCGAAAACAAATTGCATCTTGCACGCGCGTTCGGGAAGGCTTTATATTGGTTATTTAGTTCGAATTTTGTATACGGGGAAGGCGTGCGCGTGTGGCGCGTGGAACACCAATCCCTGCATTCTCCTTGATGCTTGGGTAAGATAGCAAATAGGTCTATTGCGATTTCTGCTCGCTTGGTCTGGTCGAACAAGCCGAACCTGAAGACTAGGGTCTAGACAGTATACGAGTATCCGGGGAACTCGAAACATCGGCGGAAGTTCCGCGCCAATTCTTCGTTCCCCTGCGGGTAATAGTAACGGTGCAACGCTTTTCCCCGGAAACTTGTTGGGTCTTCCTTCCTTCTCTTGTTCCTTCCCGAAAACGTCGCTTCGAGTCGGAAGGAAGAGGCTACCGCCTTCGCGAACCACAGTCAGTCGGCACGGTCTCTTTGACGATGTTGTTCCTCTTCAAAGAACCAGACCCGCCGGCGGAGACGATACGATACGCGTTCACATCTCAAGTTTTCTTCTTTTTTTCTTTCTTCTTCTCTGTTGCACGGGGGACGAGGGAGGAGATGGGGGGGGAGGGGGAGGAGGAGGAGGTTAAACCACCTGTACTTTCGGCAAACAAACGCCGCCGGATAACGAGAATGGCAACAACCACCCAGGGGACTTTGTTCTTTGATCTTTCCCCTACAAAGCACACACAGAGAGGCATATGTCTCGCGCGTCCTGTAGAGTCTCGTGTTCTCGTCGAGTCCCGAAGGAAGCGAGAGTCTCTCGGTGGACGCGAGACGCCCCCAATCATCTCACCCCGCCGATCCTCGCAGCATTCTCCCCTATTTTGTTCAGCAAACTGAGAAGGAAAAGAAAAGAAAAAGAAGCGGCAGTCTTCACTACGCGTCTCCTCTTCGCTTTTTAGTTGGACCGAAAGGAAGGTTATCGGCCACCTCAACCAGCCACGTATCGCGGATGCGCCTTGTCGCAACAGTCTTCGTCCGCATTAACCAACTAGCTGCCGAGATTGTGCCGTGCCGTGTCACTCGCGCTAGACCACGGATCGAGTCCTTCAACCGAACGAGCCTCGGGTTCATGTGCTGACACTGCGTCTTTGGAGTCTCCGAGCGCAGACGTGCCTCGGGTGCGGTCCGCCTCAAGCTGAAGCGGCGAGTACGCACTGCCGCGCAGGAGCGCCATGGGTGGTCTGCGTCCGTATACCAGGAGGCGGAGCACCGCGTGTCTTTGCGGCGGCAATACGGCGGAGTTTTCGGTTCGGGCTGCGGGTCCGTGTACTGCGCACGCTAACGAGAGATGGGAACGTTCGCGGAACGGGCGCTTTCAGCTCACGACTGTACGCGCTTCTGTCCGTCCCGGTTGAGACCTATAATGGTTTGTCGTGCGATCCCGAGACGTACCGGCGGAGTTAATCATTTTTCTGTAAGGAAATAATAATAAAAGAAAATTAAATGATCCGTCACTACCCCCTCGGCTGTGTATCCGGAGGCTTCCGTGCGTGTTTTTCAGGTGAGCGCGTCGGTATGGCGTAAAAGCTTACGAGGGACTTACACATGCAAGGACAGGACGTGGAATCTTGTGCTGTCGGGTGTGCTGTCCGTGTTCGGTCCTTCTATGTGTAATTCTTGCGTCCGTTTTATTATTCCGTACTTGGCTCGTTCCCACGCTTTGATGTTGTTGGTGTTATCGGATTTAGCGCATCCGTGGCGTGGGCATAATAGAGAGTTTTAGTTGATCGTCCTAATCATTCCGACAACGATACCCGATAACGATGCAATGCATGCGGAAAGGCTCCGGCGGAGCATCGGGTATTGTAACCGGAGTTAGCGGAACCATCCAGTAAAACACTGTATTGCTTCTCTGGCACTGTCGTCGTAAATTCTGGGTAAATGAAGAAGGCAGCGACGAGAACAGACCACCTGTGATCACCATGTTCTCATGCCAAGGTGACATGGGGGGCTATGTTGCGCTTTTGGACTCCCAGGAGACTAGGAAGAGGAAGTGACGTCAACAACGCTCTTTGGATGTTGATTGGTGGAGTCGCTGATGACGGTGAGTTTCGCGATGCGAGATACGTTCATTCACACCTACGTCACTTCCCTCTTCCTAGTCTCCTGGGAGTCCAAAAGCGCAACATAGCCCCCATGGGCAAGCAGGCGTCAGAGAGTTGAAAATCATATTATACTCTGCAAGTGCCAGCTAGCCCGCGCTTCAAAGCAGTGACCTCGAGCTTCCGTGCTTGTGGCATTGGCTGCGCAGTAAAGAATCTTCCTTCAATTGCGTCCTGCATATCTGTGGTCTTAGCACGCCGGGGAAAATGAGGAATGTTGCAAGAAGGAAACCAAATGACGGTAATCGGGGCCTTCAAAGAAAATTGCAATGCCGACGCGTAAGTGACGTTGGTCTTTTAATATCGATTATTACTTTGCGACGGGTAATTAAATGTCAGTGTGATTGCCCTCTGCGTTCAGGGGAGCCCCAAAATAGAGCTCATTATTGCAGACAATAAATGGGCAAACTTTGCTCGATCTGTACTGGTTGAAACTCAGGGAGAGACGCCGAGCACTGAACTGAATGATTAGTTGGGTAGACGCAAAGCCCTTGTCTCTGCGTACACTTCGAACACATTCGAATGTCAAACGCCAGCGTCCAGCGTTCGGCGTTCGAATGTGTTTGAACAGCGAGTAGAGACAAAGGCTGTTATGTTTGCGTCTATCCAACTAGTCATTCCAGTCAGGGCTTGGTGTTCTGGCGTCCTCGCGCGTTCTCGCCTCTTCCTCTCCTTCACTTTCAACCCGTGTAGCATCCACTGGGTACCGCAATTCTCTGAAGCCCAATAATTGAAAACAATCGTCGTGCTGATCGGTTACGTAGACTGTGGCCACTGACAGGATAAAAAACGGCAGGAAGTGCCTTCAGTTGTGTCGTCCCTAGCGCCAGCTACCTTCGATAACGCTTCAGCGTCTCGTGAGCTTCGAGCGTGCAGCCACAGCGCGACGAAAGGAAACGAGGGCGTGCTGAAAACGCAAGCATTCTAACGGGCGTCTCGCGTACGGACACGTGCGCGACAAGAAGCGTCGCTGTGATCGTCTTTCCAGGACTGGCCAAACGAAGGGAATAAGAGCATCGTTAGACTCCTATACTCCGTTCACCCCTAAGCTGAGACTGCGGTGGAAGCTATAGTCCTCGTTGGGCCTGTCCTACACCTCTCTTTCGCCACGTCATCACGCTCCCGGCCGTACCCAGGATGCCACTCGCGCAGAGAGCCGGGTCAGGTGATAAGAGGGAGGCCGCTGATTGGTCCGGCGGGCAGGTAACTCCCACCGTAGTCTCGGCTTATAGCATTCACCGTGTTTATTACACGCACCATCGGACTTGTCGCACGTGACGATAAAAAGCAGACAGGATCACAAATCGTGACGTCACGGCGAGGCAAACCCTGGTCGTGACGTCAAGGACGAAAACAAAAAGATAACACCACCGAAACATCTCAGCGCTAATAGGCGCCGAGCTCGCAAAGAGTGTGGCTATGAGGAGCGAACCCACTTGCACTGTCGCAAAACCAAGACAGGAAATGAAGCAGACGCGAAGGATACCCCTATAGAAGTTCCAAGTTCCACCGTGTACGAGGATCGCGGCGTTCTGCACTTGTCGTGTTCATGGGTCGTTGTGCACAACAGCTGGCAGAGTTGTCTCTCGCTTCGCCGCTGCTCCGAGACGAGGGCAGGGAACCAGTCGAGCTTTATGGGCCTCCGAACACGGCCCATTGACCACGGTCGAAGCCCCGGCGTCGGACAAGAGGGCGCGTGTGTCTGGCACGCCACAGTGGACGGAGCTTGTAATGGCCACCGAGGAGCACCGCCCAGTCCTCTCGCGAACACCGGGAGGGCAAAACAGACATGCCCACTGACGCGGATTTTCGTGTTTGTTTGTTTGTTCGTTTCTCTCCTCGTCCCCGTAGGTTGTTTTTCGAGACGTCAGAGCTGTCCCTCCGTGCAGTGGGAGATAATGATCGGGGCGTTCTGTTCGACAAATGTAACTTCTCCGATACATGGAGTCGCGCATCGGGGGAAACCCTGTCGTTTAGATAGAAGGCGTGTCTATGTGTCTAGTGAACTTGGTAGACGTCACTTACGTGGTACACAAACGGAGTTCTGCAAACAAGGCTGCCTTTGCTGACTCCTTTTATAGTGAACTCGACACGTACTACATTAACGGGGAAACTTCGTAAGTGTAGGGCGTCGTGAGTCTCTTAATGGTCGTGCCGCAGCCAATGAGAGTGTGGCATTGACCCATAAGATCGCTGAAGGAACTGTCACGAATCAAGGATTGTGAATTAACGTAAGATGCTACGCCCATCTTTTCCTAAGACGTCAGCTCGACTATACGTATAGGGATTGGCGAATATATCAAACTACTTACGGGGGCTCTTTATTGGGCTTGTTTTTTACGCAGCTCGCTGTATACAGCCAAAGCAAGGCCTGTGCTCCGAATTCTTTATGTCGCCCTCCATCTCGCTGGGGCATGCGCAGAATGAACCCAAGTGGGTATCCGTCGGCGTTTGGTTGCGGCTCGTGTTCCATCGGTGCTTCACTGATTGGATACGAACCTCAGTCGAACGATACGTCGGAGACGAACGAGTAATTTATGTTTGCCGCCCACGCAGCTGAAGTGAACGTTCGGCGCGGCTGTACAACAGATACGAGATAGTCATTATCAATCGTTCTGCTCAATCGTGAAACCGCATCGCGATATGCTTAAAAGAAAGGAATGAAAAGAAAAAAAACTAGTACCGCTGTAAATAAATTAAGGTGTAAGAGCAGGTTTCTCACGCTTTTTTGCATCACCAATAAATACCAACGCAGTGATACCCGTACAGTTTCTTAAGTTTATCGGTTTCCTTCATCACCATCATTCTTACTTTTCCCTCGTCCTATGACCATAGTATTAACCCCTCCAACCCAGGGACCCTGCGTTCAGTACAGGCACGTAGCCAGGGGGCGGCCCATGCCCCCCCCCCCCCGAAATCTTTAATTTTTCTGAGACCTCCTCTCCTCTCCCCTCCCCCTCATACAACATTTTGTCATAGGCGCGCCCCCCCCCCCCCCGAAACAAAATCCTGGCTATGCGCCTGGTTCAGTATATACCCGCCCCTGCCCGTTTCGATCTGGATGAGCATCGTACCGGCGTGCGGTCGTGTATCGCTACTGCGTGATGCACGTTAAAGATCCCAGGCTGCATAGCTGTCGTACTGGCTCCTCTACTACAGCGAGTACGAGTGTCGTTGAACAAGGGATGACCGAGCCCACACTGTCTAAACACTCACGCCTAATTTTTGTTGATTTACTTTAGGGACGTATTCCCGTGTGTATGAAAAGGGCAACTCCAATATCACCTCGAAATATAAAAAAGATTACAGGAGGACACTTAAGCTTCGCATTTAAGAGTGGAACGCGATAGCTAAATATAAACCCCCGCTCGTTTCCAAGCTGTTCAAGCGTGTCTGCGTACCCTTGTTATACTGAGATGTACTGTGCAGCAGTGGCGTCCCGAGGGTCAGTGGCACCCGGGGCGGCAGCCCGCCGCGACCCCCCCCCCCCCCCCGCGCTCTCGCTTGGCCCGCCGCGACCCCCCCCCCCCCCCCCGCTGTCGCGTGGCCCGTCGCGACTTCACCCCCCCCCCCCCCCCCCGCTCTCGTGGCCCGCCGCGACACCCCTCTGAGCGCTGCACCCGGTGCGGTCCGCCCCCCCCCCCCCTTGTGACGCCACTGCTGTGCAGCAAACACTGAAAAATGAGCTTCCTTTAAGTGCACACGGGATGTTTCCTGCCTGTATAGCTCGAGAGCGCATTATAGATATATGCAATATCCCCACAAATAGGTTTCCGTTCGAAACGGTTTCGTGGATATGCATGCAGCTTTAAAGATGAAAGCAAGCACAGTTGAAGAAGGTTGATTTTAATTGGTCGTCTAAATAAGAGTCGTTCCATCACGTTTTTTTTCTTCTTGTTACTCCTTAAACTTTTAAATATGTCGTTAACCAAAGGCAGTTAGTGCGTCAAAGATTTTCAAATTCTTATCTCGGTGTTCAACCTAACCATAAAGCCTCGGGAATAACGGAAAACGGGCAGGCACTGAAGGATTTGCCAATGATAGAGCGCATTTCTCCAATAAGCCGAAAACAACGACAAAAACCCATCCCGTTCTGTATGTGTCGACTCATAATATAAAATAAATACCTACGGTCAAAATCCGGGAGCTCGGTGCGTCGATTGATAGAACTTCCATTTTGAATCTTGTCATACACATTATTGTCAGCTTGGTCACAACGACTAATTGAGTAGTAGTTGCGTATCACATCCACGTCGTGCGATTCTCCTCTGGCCACCTCTCGGGTCACGTGGCCACCGCGAGGAACGGTCACGCGTCCTTGCCCCTTGGGGTATCTTCAAAAGCTTCATGGCAGAGGGTGCGGTAGGAAATAACGGTATTTCTTGCGGCGCTTATTATCCTCTCTCGCTAAAAAAAGCAAGCAAACAAACAAAATACGAAAACGTTATAGCGCTTATCCAAATACATAAATAAAGAAATAGACGAGGACGGGTGAGACGCGCTACAGGTGTTGTGTTTTGTCTGTCTTCGTATACCTTGTGTAGAGACCAACTCAACTCACTGATGTCATGTTACTGCGGTGGCGCTGCTGTGGGTACTGCGCATGCGCAGATGCTTCACTCCTCCCGAACTTTGTTTCTGCGCACGCGCTGTGTTAAACCGATCAGGCGCAGTAAATGCGTCGCAATCCTGCGCTTTTTTATTTTTTATTGCTCGATTAGTTTATCCACAGACAACGACCAGCGTAGTGATGCACTTTTATAGCTGTTTGATTGGCTCCGCCGTATCGTGGCGTGGATTCCGGTTATTGCCCAGCAAGAGTTTTCCCCTCTTACCACGTATCCATTTTTTTTTTTTTTTTACGCGGTAGTGACAGGTGGAGGTCTGAAGGTGGTCTCTCTACGACAGCATCGTTGATTTATATTCGGGGCTCCTCCACAAAAACGCCGCGTTTGGCGGAGGCCCAGGCTTGGGCTCTAACCTGGACACTTGGCAAAAAGTTCAGCGAGGTTGTTGTTGTTGTTAGCGTTGTTAGGAGATAAGGCGCGGGGGCGGGGAGGGGGGGTGGAGGGGGGGGGGGGTTAGGAGAGTGTCGATCGTGCACGCTCTCTGGGCGCATTTGTCACTGACCCAGTCGGCGAGGAATTCGGCGTCCGTGATTGGCCTGCGCCGCGCTTTATCTTGACGCCGGCCAATCGCGGCGGTCGAATTCCTCGCCGCCAACTTTTTCGCCAAGCGTCCGGATGAGAGCCCCTGACCGAGTAAACGAAAATTTTTCCAGGACAGAAAAAAAGAAAAACAATATAAAGTGTGGTTGCATTACGGCATCCCCATCTGTGCCAAAGGCCTGCGTAGAGTGCGC
The DNA here is from genome assembly GCA_037355805.1 of Ixodes ricinus. Classification (NCBI taxonomy): domain Eukaryota; kingdom Metazoa; phylum Arthropoda; class Arachnida; order Ixodida; family Ixodidae; genus Ixodes; species Ixodes ricinus. The sequence goes on from JAZHYW010022523.1 coordinate 45,365, forward strand.
CTGGGTTGTGCCTTTGCGCGCAGCTTCCTCGAGTTCAAGGTTCAAGGACGCCCAAGGCGCCCGCACTTTAGCCCTAAACGATGACGCAACCGACGCCGCCGCACAATGGCTCCCAGCTGCAGCGGCATCGAAGCCCTGCGCATCCGAGGGTTCTTCTGTAGGAGCGGCGGTGGCGGCAGCGGCGGCGGCTGCCGCAGCGGAAGAGGAGGAGGAGGAAGAAGACGGCTTGTTTGCATCCTGTGCCGAAGATGTAAGAGCTGTCAGGAGCAGCTCCATCTCTCAGAGCCGTCTCCCAGCTCCCAAGGTCGCGGCAAGGTCATCCGAGGTGTCCGTGTCGTTCGGCGAGAAACAATACGCGGCGCCCATCGCGGCGACGCCTCTCTCGGCAACCCGATGCCTCACAGATATACCCTGGGAACGCGGTGGGATCTGTGCTGTTTCCGGAGCGATCTACCCGTAGAGAGATGTCATGGCACGATGGCAAGCAGGCTGCCTGGCCGCCGCCATGTCTTTGTTCTTCGTGAGAGCAACAGCACATGCAGCAAATAGTAGTAGAGTAAGTTTATCAAAGGTGTGATGCAACAATGTTTATACTTTCAGTAAATACAGAATTATTCCTTGACATTTATAACCTATGCAACACGCGTCAGTGTTTTCTCCATGAACCTATCGGTGGCTGAAGCTAAATTTCGCGCTGCAGAACTCAGGGATCCTGGGTTCCATCCCCCCACTCCCGCCCGTTTCGATCTGGATGAGCATCGTACTGGCGTGTGGCCGTATGTCACCAGTGCGCGGTGCACGTTAGAGACCCCGGGCTCAGTGGCGTAGCGAGGGAGGAGGCTTGTGGGGCTTTAGCACGCCCTGAAATCCAGCCAACCTTTTTTATATACACATGCATTTTGACACATGCATATTGGAACGTATAATGCTCACACGCCAAATGAAATGATCATCAACTAAAAAGCTGTGCTAACAAGTTGTGTTGAACCTGCCATCAGGCAGTGTTTATCATAGTTAGGCAAGGCTATCTTCAAAAGTGAGAAGCGACTGTGTGTCGTTTCTCCGTTTTGAGTACCATGTGCAGCATTGCCTTGTAAACTCGTTCATTCGACAGCGAAAAGCGCGCGTTTTTGTGCTCGCGAAAGTATTCATCCAGACCGATGGAGAGCTTCCGAAGCGAACTCCGGAAACATGGAGGAACACATCTATCGATCCCTGTGACCAGGAATAAAGCGTAACAGTTTTACTCTTATGCCCCTGTGTGCGTGCACGAACAATCGATAGCGTCCCTTCACCTTTGATTTAGCCGATTTTACGTGCGTGTGTGCGCGCGTGTGTGTGTGTTTGCATGTACATACGTGTGTGTGTGTGTGTGTGTTTTGCTTGTAATTATTTTTCTTCTAAAATAAAGTGACGTTCTTTGTTATGCCTATGTCTCGAAGTGGAAAGTCGTGTGAAATTTAACGTCACTTCGCTGCATCGTGGGTTTCGTACACGGGTGCACGACACTCGAGCCATCCCGTACAAAGTTATATGTCGTGTTCTTCACTCTTGTCTAAACTTGCATAAATTTCGTGTTCTTTTTTTTTCATTTCTTTCATTTTCGTTTCTGTAGTTCACTTATTCACTGTTCAACCCGTAAAAAAAAAAAAAGATCTCGTTTATTTAACGTTATGTTGAGCGCGTTGTGTGTCTTTGCTTCATTCTGGTAATCGAAAGTTCCCCCTAAGCCGTGTTTGAAGTGAACAATGTACGCCGTGGGATCTTTGTCAGCCAGTCAGGCTTTTTTTGATGATTATAGAGCTGATTTTTTTTATATTATTATCCATTCGCCAAACATATCGTCAGAATCTGTCTAATAAACAAATAAACGAAACAAAAAAACGCCAAAGCCGTTTTTTTATTTTTCAGGGTGTTTTGTAGACCGTTTTTCCACATCCGTGGGCTATATCGCTCTTCGGAACGAAGACGTCCTCTACACTCTAAGAAATCGCCTGCGCGTCTACTTACCCTCAAAACACTTGAAGACCCAGTCTCTGAAATCTACGAAATCAGCTCAGCGAATTATGAGGTGGAACACCTGTTTAGACCAGGCTGGAAATGAAGTCTGCGCTGTGGCATTCATTACGCAATAAAAGCGTCATGCTTGCATTGCGCAATGCCATAGCGCAGACTTAATTTTAACGTCTAAACAGATGTTCCGCCTCATCAATCGCTCAGCAATTTCGTAGATCGCAAAGATTGGCTCTTCGGTGTTTTGCGGTAGGAGACGCACAGGTATTTCTTAGAGTGTACTGTTCTTGCGCTGCGCTAGCCTTGTCTGCAAAGTCCCGGTTATCGTAGCACGTTGCAAAGAGCGTTGCAGGACAGCGGAAATAATCTACGAAAACTACCTATTGATTCGCATACCGAAGCAATATCCGCAATCTCTCTTCGGCGTCCAGAAACTATACAATATCGAAACGACATTCTTATAACATTTCGGAGAAAGAAAGAATGAAAACATAATTGTTCTTTTTGAATCACTCTCTGATAGGTGCAAAAATAAGTATTCCCCGGTACGAAGAACACTTTTTTCTACCATAGTTCACCAAAGTTCACTAGCGTTATACTAGTTCACCAACGGTCACCCTGTATACTAGTTCGCCAAAGTTACGTAAAATTTTGAGCCGCCACAAGCACTCACTCAGATATGCTACCCTAGCAGTACGCCTCACAGCCTTGTGGCATGTGTCAATAACCGAAGAACGAATCACAAGGCAAGAAATGCGAGCCCTGCGTTTCAGAAGCTCTTTGTCACTATAAACTCCAACTTACATCCAGACTTGTGCGGTAGTCATTACAACTAATTAAAGTTTTTGTAATCAACTACTTTTTTGTATTTCGTAATCATTTGATTACCTTTATTAGGAAGTAATCCCAAGAGGTCATCTCGGCCGGCTTTGCTAGAAACAGCGTCTCAGCTGAGACTGGGTGAAGGCAAGCACTGCCAAAGCCAGCGCACGAGCTGAGCGGGATGCAAACCGCGTCTCAAGACGCTCGCGCGCTCCAGCCTTTGCAGTGCTTTCTTCAACCAGTCTCAGCTGAGACGCTGTTCTATATATGGTGCCTGGAACGCGTCTGCGACTGGCGTGTTTACCGCGTCCAAAAAAGTGGTCCCTCGATTTCCACCTGATGACGTCATAGAAGTGTCATGCTGTCGCCGGTCGCGATCCTGGCGGCGTCCCAACAGCTGGTGGTGGATGTAGCAGACGCCTGTTCTGCTGCAGGCCGCTCTCTGGTGTGACAGTCCACGGAAACTCCGCAGCCAGAAGTTGGGACGCCGCGACGACAGCGACACTCGCGTTCGCTCGTGCTTTTCGCCAGCATTTCTACGACCAGCCGCCAGGATTCGCGACATCCGACATCATGACACTCCTGGCTTCTGTGACGTCATTCGTTACCACTTCGGGGATCACTTTTGATGTATGGGCAGCATCGGACGCTAAACACACTAGTCGAAGACGCGTTCCATGGCACCATGGTTCAAGCAAGCCGGCCCCGATTACTTTCTAATGGTGCCCTTGGTTTCCAGAAGTTTCTAGAAATCCTCGAACCAAGTCTTCGAGAGGAGGGTCGTTCCCCAAAATTGGTGAATAAAGCTTACAATGCTGTGATTTTAATTCAATGGTGACCAGTACGTAAGAAAGACCAGTTTTCAACCCGACAGAATGTCTGTCGTTTTAAAAATGTGAAATATTTGGAAAATTACGGTTAGTTTTTGTTTTTGCTTTTCTTTTTCAAGTAGCGGCCAATTACATTTCTTCTCAAATAGTCGAGTAATCTAATGGAATACTATTTAAACTAGAGTAAGTAAGTGTAATGGTAATCTATTAGTGTTCTCGACTAACGTGGACAAGGCTGCATACATCTTTGTATCACTCGCCCTCTAATTTTGTTTCTTCCCAATTAAGGAGCGTAAGTAGGAAAAACGGTAGGATCCCATTTCCCCCTCTGAAATCGTCGGCGGTGAATGAAAGTTCCCACGCAAGACTAACCCCGCGTTTTCAACGGCGGGGTCAAATATTTCGGAGCACACTCCAACCGCCCATGCGGCGCGGCGCGAGTCATTCTCTCCGAAATGCGCGCCCCGGGGACGGATGCCGCATAATCTCTCACAAACGGGACGCATCTGCAGGGTCCGCGGGGTGCGGGTCCCCGAGCGAGAGGCAACAGGGGTTGTTCTTTTCACGCCAGACATTATAACGCGGCTTGACCCGCGTCCGGAGGTCATGGGATCCCTCGGCGCGCCCGCACTCACGCCTCCTCCCTCTTCGCATCCCTCGGTTGTCTTCTCGACAACAGCCCCTCGTATACGCAATAAACACGCGCACCAACGGGCAGCAGCAGCGGGAGCAGCTGAGCGATTTCATCTCTTCGACGCGGTAGCGCGCACGCAGAGAAGAACCGCGACTTTTGCAGGCGTTTCCGAGCGAGTTCATCACTGCTTTGTTCTAGTCGACGTTTTTTGTCACCATCTCCAACTTTTATTTTTTGCTGTTTTTCAGTCTAGCTTTGTTAGAGGAAGGAATCTGTAGAGGAGTTAGCGGGAAGGTGGATGCGCCTGCTTGGACGCATTGTCTCCCGCCGTGCAATTAAGCCTGGGCGCAACGAGCCGCGTCGTCGTGCGGCGGCGTCGCTAGCCGGCACCGGACGGTTGGACGGAGTGCCCGCGCGACTCTGCAGGCTCGTTTACAGTTTCCCACGGAATCCTGTTTCGGTTTGGCGTTATTACGGTCTCGTATGCTGCAGGGGCTGCGGTGATGCTGTCCCCGGCACATGGAGTCACCAAAAGCCGCCGTTGTCGGCATTTGATGGCGCAGGAGACTTACGCAATGGTGTTTCGGGGAAATGTCCCTTGGGGGAGAACGTCGTGCCCGCTTCACTGTTTACTGCCGCCATTATAACTTCCCGGTCCCGGCTTTGTACGTCCTTTCTCTCTTTTTATTTTGTTTTTGTCGCGGGTTTTCGTTGATATCGCTGTTGCATGCGCTGAGGGAAAGTATCCGATGAACACTTGGAGGTTTTATCCTTCCGCGGTTTCTCTACCCTTATCTCCTCGTTGTCGGTTTTGCTTCTAAGGATATACCTATAGCTTACGTGCATATTACAGCCAGGGGTTGTCGGTTTTTCCTTTAACGGTACTCTTAGCTTACGTGCCCATTTGAGCTCGGGGATATTTCGCCAGCAGACATATTTCGCAAGCAAGGCGGCGTGAAGACATGCGCCTCCACGCCACGAACGTCCACATCATCGCCGTGTTGTAGCGAATCCTTTTGTCTTTATGGCCTCATTTCGTCACTTGGCTCTGAAAAGGTGGCGTCCCATAAATTATGCTTTGTGTGTTTCTATAAACTTTGAGTTCTAGAAGGGGGGGGGGTGTCGATGTCGGCCCACTTTAGTGGCGGATATCCCCAAGACACTTGACCGTTTTCACAACGCGCAAGCTGCTTCGGACCGTGACGAACCGGGCTGCCATACGCCACCCCGTCAACCGAAGGCGTGCAAATTCACGTCACAAAGCACGTGCACAAGAAAGAAAAACGATACTGTCGAAGCACGCCACGCGCCGCTGTTTTCCTTGGTGCACGCGCACCTTCGCGCGTGCGCGCAAGGGCCGTACGAATAGACGTACGACGACCCCACGGAGACACGTCTTCGAGTTTGGGGAAGCTCCTGTCCCCGGTCCGTCATTGAGCGAAAGAGAACTCCAAAGCCACGACGCGTCCATACCGTCGATCATGCATACACACCGTCTACCATCGTTCGCCGCCGGCAGTTTCGCTTACAGCTTACGCTGGACCGAGAAGAAATCGCGCAGACGCGCACACACGTGCACAGAATCAACAACGAGTGTGCATTCGTCAACCAAAAGCATTGTGATTGGGCTTCACTGCATCGAGATTGCGGTGGCATGCCGCACTGGAGGCTCTTCATTGGCTCACGTGGCCAAAGTGCGGCCTGACGTGACCGGCGCTCGCGATTGGCTCAAAACGCATTACAGGCTTAACTGCGGTTCATCCCGAAGTCAGACGGCGCGATTTTCGTCTATACCGTCCGATCAATGCCACCTGACCTCTCCCCCGCGGCGTTCCTGCGTGAATACCGGAAGCGCCGTTGGAAGTCGTCAGAGTTTGTTAGCTCGCCGGCCTCCGGTGTTGCACCACTAAAACAAAAAAGAAAAAAAAAGAAAAAAAAACGCCAACAAGAAGCAGTCGCGACGCGGTGCGTAAATTGAATGGCACGATTGGGAAAGCTTTCTTCGATGGAAGCAGCTCTCATCGCGCGTTTGCCTCCCGGCGGGTCGTGGAGAATCGAAGACGTGGCGGACCCAGATTTCTAAACCGTTCCCTCCGATCCCCCGGCGGTTTAGATTGGACGACGTTTATTTCCTAGGTGTCTACGCAGCGTCGTGCGGACACGCGATTGTGTGCGCGCGCCTTCGGAGTTGCTCGATCTCCGGGTGTTGACGTCTGATTGAATGGAGTGACCTGAATCCCGTTGCGAGTGGTGTATACAGTTCCTCGCGGAAGGAGGCCCAGGAAGCCAGGATTCGTGAATCGCGTGATCACTGACACGCGGATTCGTTTCGTGGTTAAAGGTGCGTGACGTGCGTGGGTAACTATGACGATGTTTTTTATGTTTTGTTTTTTGCCCGAAGCTGAGCGCTGTTTGACGCGATGCCAGGAACGTGTTTAATCGACTTGCCGATAACGGAACGCTCTATTGATATACGTGTTGGCGCGGGCACAAGAACGCGCTATATCTTTCCATTTATAAACGACTGAAATATTCCGGTTCTATAATGAGTTGTTTTACTTCTATTTCTAATTCTCTTTTCAATTTCGTTCTTGCAGTACTGTCAATTGACCTGTGCATTTCGTTTTTAAGTGATGCGCGATAATGTTGTGGAAACAGTAAGTCAGATTTTCATAGCTGAACATGCAGCTGAAAGGCCATTTCGGGCAGATACAAATACTACACCCCAATTTTTTTTTTTTCGTTAGTATTAGGATGTTTGTTTTTGGCGAAAACCTGGCCGTGTTTTTCGCTTGTCAGTGCAGGGGAGAGAAAAAGAAGGAGGGGAAGAGTGTTACGCGTGTGACGCTCCCATTGGTCCGAAGCCCTGACGTCAGCACTCGCCAACCTTTCCCTCTCTCCCCGGCGCTGACAAACTGACAGACACTGCCTGGTTTTCGTTTTCGTCAAAGCAGCGTCGCACAGCAGGCGCGGAGCCAGAGAGGAGGAGGCGCCGCGGCGCAGTAGAATGCGCCGTGCTCAGTTGCCGCTCTGCCGTCGCTGGATGTTCTCCGCTCTGGGTTTCCGTAGTAGCGGTGCGCGGGGCTATCATGTGCGTGCAGTTAAAATGTGATAGGTGTGGTCCCCTCCACCAGTGATATGGATGCGGTTCCTTCCACGAGTGGTATGGATGTGGTTCTTTTCACTAGTGATATGAATGACCGTATCCAAGGGCGTCGACGTATACTCTGACAGGCAGAGTGCAGAAAAAGGGTGAAAACAAAATTACAGTAAGATCCATTGGTGTATTTTTAGGGAATGCGTTAGCATGACCCTTGTGAGACGCCACGCACGTCCCCCTTTTGGAAACGCTAACACTGACCCCGTAACAAAGCCAAAAAGAAGCAGCAAAAAAAAGAGAGAAAGCCAAAACAGAAAAGTGAAGGGGTCAGCATTAGCGTTTCCCAAAGGGGGGCGTGTGTGCCGCTCTCTAAGGATCCACCAGTGGATCTTTTCGTAATTTTTACATTTCTCATAGACGACTCCGACTTTTACACGTTGTAATTGTTGCTAATTGGCATAGTCTATGCCTGTATGCTCTAATGACCTAAATATAAAAATGCGTGCTATGCTTGCGTTTTTGTATGTTCTATTCGAGTTTGATTTTGCTCGCTGTAAATGCGTCTATGAAAGTATGATGCGTATATTTAAGCAGTATAATATTCGTCTCTGTAATGACCTGCGGCCTACAGTATTCAAAATACATAGAAATAAATTCCGAAAAGGGACTGTCATGCTCCCACACGGCTTTAAGCGTCTGTTACAGCTAAATAAATGACACACGTTACGACTATGAGACAGGTCGCGCACGTTCGTTATATCATCGCCGAACCGATAAAAACCGCTACGAAACTGGAATCAGAAAGTTTCGTCACTATCCGAAACCGGTTCCTCCTGATTGGTGCCATTTCCGCGGAGTGGCGCCAATGCTTCTTATCTCTTCCTGGCTAATGGAAAATAGAGGTATATATATACACACGAGCAGGCACCCCGCACACGGGGCGCATCTGAAACACTATTACTCTTTTTACTGGTGGGAAGAAGCGCAGCGCTCGCCCGATTAGCGGAGGGTGCCGTTGAGTCGAGCGCCCACATAAATCAGTCTGTTTCCTGAAAGCGTTCCGGAACAGCGAGTGAAGCCATGCCGTGCTCGCCGAGAGCAAAAGGGACCTTGGAAGTCCGTCACGGGTTCCCATCAGGGGAAGGCAGACGAGGTTTTCGGAAAGTGGCGAGACGGCCGGGTGAGCTGCCTCTCCCCCTCCGTTTCGGTGGCAATTAAAAAAGGCGCTGTATCTTTCGTGAAATAAAACGAACGAAACGACGTGCCTTACGTATTTTTCTCTTTTGCAGTCCGTCGTCCTTCTCTCGCAATCCAATCAGCGTTCGAGATCCCTGACCTTTCCAGTTCCGACGACTACGAGCTAGGTGTCTGGAACCTGTCTCCGAATCTTTCTGTTTCCAGCGTCTTTGCTTTGTCTCTTTTTCCGCCTGCTGAGGTCGTTATTGAGGAACGCTTCCTATCGTCGCGACTCGCGATCTTGAGGGTTTAAAAGCTTGAATTGATCGTTTATAATAAACCCAGGAAGCACAAAGGCATCGTGCCAGTATTATCCGCACGTTATGGTTCGTTATACTTGGTCTCGGGGAGCTTTTGGGTGGTTTTGGATGCGTAGTACTCGCGACACACTTATGCGATCATCGGGTTTACCAGAATGATTAAGACACTATAAAATTTAGTGAGAAGTGAAGTGTGTGAGAAGTATACTTTAATGAGAATTGTTTCCATGGGTTCTGCAAATACTTTAAATCTTACTCCGCGAAAATCTTATTGCCTTGGAGCCGACATCTTTTGCGTAGTTGGAACGGCTGGAAGCGCACAGCTTCGGGGTTTCCCCCTTTGAATTAGGACGGGCGCCTGCCGTTATCTATCGTCATGTAAACCCGCCAAAACAGCGGCGACAGCCGTCTCTGCTGTCTTGAAAAACCCGGTATCTCGGTGTGTCGGCGGCCGTCCTCTCTCTCTCTCTCGGCGCAACGCGAAAGCGCGAGAGCAGCGACAGCGCGATGCGCGGGCGGTTTCCAAACTGCTCGGGAGGATTCATGCGCTTCAAAATCTCGGAGGCCATGGAGGATTTGATGCATTCTCCTAGTGAAATATTTGGATTCTGCCTCTTCCGAAGATGCGTGTAGCACGTTGAGTCCTTAGTGTTCTTGATTGCGAGGAGCATCTAATGGTAACTGAAGTAATTGCGAGGGGGAAATGTTTATCGCACCTGCTAGCCCATATATCGGCTGTTGTACTATAAAGTTACATCATACGCACGCTGCGCTATTCGTTTGTGTGTTATGATCTCCCCCATGACGTTGGGGAATCGCGTGTGGAGCGTAATCTTCGTGATTCGTGAGCCATCTGCGCATGTCGACGATCGCCTTTTCACGCAAGCTCCCATGAATCATACATCCATGGCTTGTTGTTTGCGCGTTCTTTCGCCTCCGGTGCCGAGCAAAGGCGTCGGCCATGCGAATCGCACTGAGCCGCTTGGTGAATCTCTCCAGTTAAAATTAGTCACGCCTAGTTATGAGTACGCGCGATAAATTACGACTAAGAATGTCTTCTTTTTGGATCCTTACGCGTTGTCCACTATGGACTGCGTATGCTTTATGTTGCATCGACCTGTGTGAACGCTCTTTCGTCACACCCGTGCGTGACACTTTTCGCATGAAATCTAGCATATGAACACATTATGTTTTAGAAGCAGCGGAGGTGGACATGGCACACTTGACGCCCGCATATGACATGGGGCTCGCTCTTTAGCCAACCGGTCGACGAAAAACCCACAGTGGCAGTAGAAAGTTCTAGTAGATTGTTCTAATAAGTGAAATGACGATACACCGTATCGGTATCATGCACGCGCGAAGGCATGAGCAAAGTATGGGGTATTGTTATCAATGTTACTGAAAAGGTCTTCTAAAAGTTTTTAGTGCCAGGTATTGTGACGTCGCAAGACCATCGTTACTGATTCCCGCTTGACGTCTGAGCTCTTGTCGGTTCTACAACGACCATCAGTAGGGAGTTTTCGCAGGTCGCTTCTGCGCCTTTGCAACGAAGACGCTGCAGATGCGCATCCGCGCCGCTAGTTCTGTCTGCAGAGTTCAGGATCTCGTAGCGAGTTACGGAGAGCGTTGCGGGACGGCGTAAAATACCCACGAAAATTCCCTGTCGCGACAGTTAGTAGCATTCTCTGGTTGATGTATACTTTATTTCTCTTTTGAGCGGCACTTAAATGCATCGGTCGTATACGATCTGCCAGTGAGACGCTTTGAAGAGCCGCTGAAACTGACGATGACCAACCCATGCGATACCTGCGTTAATAACACTAATGACCAGAGGTCGTCATTTTAGGTCGCCCTCACATAACCCTCACCTTTACAGCCACACTCACCTAAGCCCCTCACTCACCCTCACCCTCACAGCTACACTCACCTTCAGCCCCTCACTCACCCTCATCCTCACAGTCACACTCACCTTCAGCCCTTCACTCACCCTCACTGAACCTCACGGCCCTCACGCACTCATGGCCCTCACCGCCCTCACGCCCTCACGGCCACTCACCGGCCCTCACGCCCCTCACCGCCCTCATGGCCCTCACGCACTCACCGCCCTCACGCACTCATAGCCCTCACGCCACTCACCGCCCTCACGCCCCTCACCGCCTTCACGCCCTCACTCCACTCACGCCCTCACGCCCCTCACCCACTCATGCCCCTCACGCACTCACCGCCCTCACGGCCCTCACGCACTCATAGCCCTCACGCCCCTCACGCACTCACCGCCCTCACGGCCCTCACGCACTCATTCCCCTCACACCCCTCACGCACTCATGGCCCTCACGCCACTCAGGCCCGCTTCAGATGGGGCAATTTCGCCCAGAAACTTGACGTCGCAACACCAGCAACACGGGCCGCCCACGTTCACACGCAGCAACCAATTGCTGCAATTTGCCATCATCATCATGAAATTTTATTTTTCTTGCACTATTTAGACACACAATTACGCGCTATAAACGTGTTTTTATGCATTTAAATCTCGTTGAGAATACTAATGCATCTTTCTGGAACAGTTTATTTCCAAAAACGATCAATTTCAAACCAGAACCAAGTCTTTTGTTGTCATCATCACCGGCACGAGGTATCACGTGAAAATATCGCGTCCCTGATTGAATGCAGCCGCTTCAAACGTCTTCGAATTGCTCCGAGTTGCTCGCTTGTTTCGAGCCGGACCCGATCTCAGAAATTCGTGTTGATCTAGGGAAAGCTAGGGAACAACCCGCCAGCAACACCAAAATTGCTGAGAAAGTTGCTCCGTCTGAAGGGGGCCTCACGCACTCACCGCCCTCACGCCCCTCACGCACTCATGGCCCTCACACCCCTCACGCACTCACCGCCCTCACGGCCCTCACACCCCTCACGCCCCTCACGCCCCTCACGCCCCTCACGCACTCATGCCACTCACACACTCACCGCCCTCACGCCCCTCACGCACTCATGGCCCTCACACCCCTCACGCACTCACCACCCTCACGGCCCTCATACCCCTCACGCACTCATGGCCCTCACGCCACTCACCGCCCTCACGCCCTCACGCACTCATGGCCCTCACACCCCTCACGCACTCACCGCCCTCACGGCCCTCATACCCCTCACGCACTCATGGCCCTCACGCCACTCACCGCCCTCACGACCCTCACGCACTCATGGCCCTCACACCCCTCACGCACTCACCGCCCTCACGGCCCTCACGCACTCATGGCCCTCACGCCACTCACCGCCCTCACGCCCCTCACGCACTCATGGCCCTCACACCCCTCACGCACTCACCACCCTCACCGGCCCTCATGCCTCACGCACTCATGGCCCTCACGCCACTCACCGCCCTCACGACCCTCACGCACTCATGGCCCTCACACCCCTCACGCACTCACCGCCCTCACGGCCCTCACGCACTCATGGCCCTCACGCCACTCACCGCCCTCACGCCCCTCACGCACTCATGGCCCTTACACCCCTCACGCACTCACCGCCCTCACCGGCCCTCACGCACTCACGGTCCTCACAGCCCTCACGGCCCTCACTCACCCTCACACTCATGAATTTTCCTTGTTCAGAAACTCACTCACCCTCACCTCTCCTCACCTGTGAAGAGTGAGGGTGAGTGAGGGCCCTCGTGAGTGAGGTTTGCCGAGGTATGCTAATGACTAGAATAAATAAATATAAAAAACACGCTCGTGTGCCCGTATCATAGAATAAAAGCTAACAGAACAATAAAGTGAAGTCTGTGTCAGTCAATCAAATCTTGAGATTAACGAACATTTTTTTGTGAGTCAATGAGGGGCTGTATCCAATATGATTATACCATCTACTGTTGTGTCCTGTTGACTTAGGTTATTCACTCTTAAGAACTAAATACTTTACACATAGTTCTCAACAAGACGCATAGGTTTATTTTTGTAAGAGGGGGATTGGTGGCCGAGTGGGCTAGCGCATACCAGCTTGGAGCGCAAGGAGTGGAATCTCTCGCTGCACAACCAGGATATCCTGAGTTCAATCCCGGCCCCTGCCCGTTTCGATCTGGATGAGCAACGTATCGGCGTGCGGTCGTGTGTATCACTACTGGGTCATGCGCGTTAAAGACCCCAGGCTAGCGGTTTTACTTCACTGGCTAAATTTCTCATCTACAGCTGAACCACTGCACCCGTTTTCACCTAAAAAAAAAAAAAACAGGAAGTTTTGGGCATTGTTTATACACCGCGCGAAGTAGTTCTTACAAGATATGGTTGTCGGAGGCAGAAGCGATGCTTTTGGCGTTTGAGTGCACGTCTTGATAAGTTAACATACTGTATATCTAATCTAAAATGCACGTACATATATCTCAATTCTCAGCATAAAGAGGGAAATTAGTGAGGCTCCGAGAGATGCCGTACTTTTCTTTTCTACGGTTCTTGAGGTGAAAACGAGTATTGACAACCATTGAGGATGACAAACTTCCGGCTGTGTAACCATGCACACAACATTATTTATCTCTCGTAAAAATAAACCGAGGTTTTTTTTTGTTTTTTTTTTGCCTCCTGGTGCCGAAGGGCGTCTTAATAACTCGAAGAAAAGAGAGTGCGCCACATTTACGTCACACACCACGCACGCACGTATAAACAAAGAACACCAGAAACAAAGTAGAAGAAGGGACATTCCGTTCGAGCTGCATCGGTTATCCCTTCGTCCTCCATCACAAATATGGCCGCAGGAGCGTCGCGATTAGAAACACACACACACACACACACACACACACACACACACACACACACACACACACACACACACACACACACACACACACACACACACACACACACACACAGATATATATATATATATATATATATATATATATATACACGCCGGATCTACATATATCGCTATACCTTCCGGGCCGCAGCCCCCCGGCAAGAAGATGTAAGCGTTGTTTACGGGCCCGGGAGAACCTTCGGCCGGCCCCACACACATGCGTAGTGAAATGTATGGGAGAGCCATTGTGCGCGCTGCTCTGAAAGGCACGCGGAAGGAAGGAAGGCGTAGCGGGTTCGCGCGGGGGCTCCCCGTCGCGATCCTTCCGCACCCTCGGCCTGTGCACGCATACGATCGCGCAGAGGCGCGGACGAAAGCCGCTTTCGTATGGAAATCCGCGAGGGCACAGAACCGCGAGGACGAAGCGTGGCTGTAGCCATGGAATTCCCCGTCGTCGCGGAAGAAGAGGGGAGACCTCGCTTGTCATTCGTTTTGTCGTTCGCGGCAGCGCGCTCTCCGGATGAACATCTGCCCCATATAAAGGTCACGGAATTCGCGAGCCAGTTTTCTTTCGGGATAATGGATCCGTGGTGTTTCGGCATTATAACAGTATATTCGGGGACAACTGTCGGTGGCAATTTATTCATGATATCGAAGACGGTGCTTCAGAATTAATTAAAGCAGCACACGCGCACTTCTCGTCTCTTGGGAAATCTCCAACGATTACAAGCGGGGCACTTGGCCGGCGGCATGTCCGTGCTGCAGACCTTTTCAAAAGGAGCGCCTGTCCGGTTCCATTTTCAGTGTTCGTGCGTATGGCGCGTGATTTGCTCGCTTTTCGAAGCGACCAACATGCGCAAACTCCCCACTGGGCTGAGGACTTGTAAATATTAGAATGCATTTACTCTGTTCATTCTTAAGCTGAAACCGCAGCTAAAGCTACAAGCGCAAGCTAGCCCGCGCTCCTGGCTTTGAGACGTGAACGTTTAGCGCGAGTGCTCGTTCTGCGGAAGGACGCTTCAAAGCAGCGACCTCGAGCTCTCGTGCTTGTAGCATTGGCTCCAGTCTCAGCTTAAGGATGAACGGAGAACCTTTCGGAGAACGCCTAAACATGGCGATAACTAACTTTGCTGCCTCTAAGCATCCTAGAAATCCCTCACTCATGACGATACGCGGCCGATTTTCTTATTAAAACAAAATCAAAGATTGCTTTTTTAATAAGCCAAGCGGTGCGGGCACGCTCACTATGCTATGGTAGGCGGTTTCATTGTTGTGGAAGTGGTGGAATCTGATCGCTTTCTAAAAGCTATGACCTCGCGCTCGTAACTTTCCTCGTGCTTCACCTCCAGGTCAAATGGAGCGTGGCTTCTTGTTGCTTGCCCCAGCGAGAGTGACGGCTAATATTAAGCTCAATACCTCAAGCAGCTCCTCAAAAAAATGCACAAAGCCTTCTTTTTTGGTGTGTAAATATATAAGAAGTTAGCGACTTCGCTATCCACCCAGGGTGGATAAGACGACGATATATATAATTCACAATTTAATTCGGACTGATTTTACTGTGATGGTATACGCCCCAGCTTTTCGCACACATACACACAAAAACAATAAAAAAAACATGTATATTCCGAAAAATATTGTTCATTTACTGCTTGTCTATTTTTATGCTTTTGTATGTGCATTGATTTTGTATTTAAATAAATAAAAAAAGCATTAAGCAAGAGAACTTTATATCAGGCTCAACACGAGCAAAAAGCACAGGTCTTCTGAGCAAATAGGAACGTTGAGCTTTCTTTCTGCACTTCACCTCGTTCGTCATTTACGTCACATCCTACTGTAAGTAAATAAAAACGCAAAAGAAACAAAAACTAGGAAAGTAATGTCCTATTGCAAGCGAATCGGAACGAGAAAGAAAGGCGAATAAAGCTTTTTTACCAACTAAAAATCAAGCTGATTTTGTTCTACTATGACGTAGTTTACTAACAAGAAGGTTAATTAAACTATACTTTAAATCTTCAGTCATCCTTTTAAGGAATCAATCTGACATAATTAAAAATACATCTAGCGATTAGAGGAAACTTTTTTATAGGTACAATGGTATACATAAAATAAATCTTCGTTCAGTGAAATAATTCTGATCTAAATTAAATCAATTTGATTTGAATCAAGTGAATCTGAAATAATATATTCTAACAAATTATGTTTTTTTACACCCAATTGACCACTAACTAGAGGAATAAACTTTATGCGATAACGACGCTCCAAACTCTGTTCTTACTTACGTAACGGGAATACGTAGGTACAAAGGAAGTCATTTATCTGTTAGCAGGGCCGCATGGCGTTGGCACTCACAGTAATGTTCTCTTTGTAATCCTTTTTTCATACGAGGTCTTTAATTAGCAAAATCTCAGCTTCTTGCCTGCAGGTTTCACTAGTTGATTTTCTTTTTCTCTTTGCATGACAAGCTGCAGCCTTTTCTGTTTACGGTCTCAAGTGTAGTTCAGTAGCGGTTATTGCGTGGCCCCTTCGCCATGCGCATGGCAGCAGAGCAGCTGGTTATCTCCGATCGCTCGGGTCGATACCGCGAAGTGGAAAGCAGAGGCGTTAACCAGTCGCCGACCGAGGTGCGGAACCGCTAATACGGCGGCGAAGTCGTCTCGAAGTCCTCGCGTTCCGCGAACGACGTCGCCCTGTCGATCTGGGTGACCCTGTTGTTGTTGTTGTTGTTGTCTCGAGACGAGGCAACGGGAGCGCTGCAGCACGCGGAGACAGGGACGGGCCGGGACCTGCCAGGCGTCGTCCGCCGCCCAAGATAAATGGAGCCGCGATAAACGTCCCGAGATGGCAGGCACGCAAAGAAGGCGCGGATATTAGCCGCTGCTGCGTGCAGCATGCATGCCCCAAGCCGAGGCCGCCTGCGGTCCGTTGCGGAGAGTGGCAGCCGCATGCGCGAGAAGGCAATACCACCTAGGAAGAGAAGGCCCGACGCCTGTGCCCATCATACGTCATCGCTAGTGGGCCCACGCAGCGTCGCCTACCTCGCGTCAGCGTCGTCGATAGCGCGTCTCGCAGCGCCTCCGAACGAGCGTGACGTTAGCACGCGGCGACGCCAAGACGGAACCGTCTGCCGCTTTGCGGCGGCTGTGTTCGAGCTACAACGCGACTGCCGCTTGAGGCGGGTCGGGGGCCCACTACCGATGACGTCACGCGCAGGCCTTGTCTTCTAGATGATGTTGGAGAAGGCGCCGGGCTCCTGGAATCCGGTAGTCGAGTCCGGCGCATTAGGGAAGCCGAGGAGGAAAAATAAAATAAAGACGGGAGGCGAAAGTATACCGCGCGCAGTTACGGGCCCGAGAAATCCGAAAGGCAGATCGTCTGGCGCGATAGCCGCGCTGGTCCGGCAGCCACGGCTCATTGGCCCACGCCGTCGGGAGAAGGCGAGCCGTGCCCGCGCTCCGTGCGAGCTGGTAATTGTCCCAATGGGTTCCATCTGTAAACTCTCGGAGGACCGGTGGCCGGGCGCTAAGAGTGCGGCCGCTGTTCATGGTCGGAGATAAAGACTGCTTCCGGGCGCTTCCGAGTTTCCCATATTCCGCGCCCCGTCCCGTGGAGATGGTCGATATCTGTGTCGGGGAAAACGTCATTTATCGTCCCGGTGTGTACGGTGGGCAACCGTAATATGAATATTTCATGTTCTCAATGGGATTATGCGTGTACCGGTCGGTATACCATGTATAATGCATACACACAGAAAAGGGCAAAGACTAGAGACACAGCACAGGGCTTGTGCTGTCTTCTCTTTCCGATGGGCATCCTATTTCACGAGTGCGTATTTCGTTATAAACAACCAACTAGTCCGCCAGTTGATGTTTGCCCTAGTTAACTTCTCTGTTTTCCTATGCTGTGTTTTCTTAAAATCTTCTTAGGTCGAATCGGATTAGTTGTTTTCAGATCTGTTTATCTATTCTCCAGTTTGATCTGTCGCGTTTGGAGTTCTAGAACTCTTCAAGTCTTCAGCAGGATCATGCAAACACAAACAGCAATTTTACATTCTCTGCAGTATTGTACGCGTTACCCGAAAACAAAATCGATTGTAATTAGAACTACTTTTGGTTAAAAAATAATATTAAATTAGGTCACTTGATTACTGGAGAAGAAAAGGAATTGGCCGTTACTTGAGAAAGCAAACACGTTACTTTTCCAATTACTTCAGATTTTCGAAAACGACAAATTTATCTGCAAGTTTGGAAACTGGTCTTTTTGTACCGTCCATTGTTAGATTAGGATCGTTGAATCAATCTTCTTATCCGCCAATTTTGGTAAAACCATCCTGCTCTGAGGAAACTTGGTTCGTAGTGATTCTTGGTAGGAAACTTGTACAAACAGAGGACGCCAGTAGCAATGGGAGGGAAAGTAGTTACGGTTAGAAGTAATTTAAGTACTTTCAAAAGTAATCAGATTACTCTCGTGGTTACGTCATCAATAAAGGTAATCAAATGATTACAAATTACTATAAAGTGATCAATTACAAGTAATTTGACTACTTCTAATGAATACCGTAGAAACGTGCGCTTTCTGTCTGCCTCTTCTATTCTTTCTTTCTTCGATCCGCCATACCTTGAATGATAAATGCGCTTTGTAAATCTACGCATCGGTTACTCCAGTCGATCTCTTGTGCCTGATTGCTAGGCATACCTTGAGTCCTCAGCAGGATCCGGCGTGTTACAACAATACCAAGGTTCACTTCTCTGTATATGCCTGTTTTGTTCTTGCTTTCTTCAAGTCGCCTTATGATGAATGGTACGTTTTTGCAGTTCGATGTCTCGCAGTCGGGAGTTCCGGTAATACCTCTTGCGGGCATCTAAGTCCGATTCCCTCCGACCCTGTTCCCGGATGAATATGACACAGCAATACTTCGCTCTCGGCAAAAGGGTTTAATCACTCACTCATTGCCTTGGGGGTTTCGGGATTGGGGAACGGTCATCAGCCAGGCGAGGGGGAGTCCGCTGCCAGTGCAGCTTTTCCAAGTCCCAGCGGTGGTCGTCAACACCGCGTCAAGGGGACGTCGTTGCCCAGGTTCGCCGTCCGGTCCGTTCGTCGAGTCCGCCACTCGACGTAGCGCCCGCACTCCCCCGCTCCAGCGTCCGTCTCCCGTCGATCCCGCGCCAGCGTCTTCCTCTCCTGTCCCGCTGCACGCTTGCCGTCCGCCGTTCGAGAGCCTCGCCGTCCGAGCCAGCGTCACCGTCCAAGAGAGTCGCCGTTCCAAGAGAGAGCCTTCTTTGTCCGGCTTCCCCTTTTAAAGCCTTCGTCCCTTTGTCTTGGGAAGCCAGTCCCGTGACGTCAGATGGCTTAGGGGAGCGGTCCAGCCGGACCTGGTGGAACGCGAGGCCAGGGCCGCTCCCCCGAGGCGTGACGTATCTCGGAGGTATGGCGCGCTAAGCCTCTGCCGGAAATTGGGGCCCGGAGGGTCAGCGCGGGGGAGGCCAGCCAGATCTCCACACCTCCCTCCCCTCAAGGCTCGGACTTGGGGGGGCCCAAGGTTGCGTGGTCCCCAGGACCTCAGGCAGGAAACTCGTTCAGCTGAGTGTCGCCGATGATGACGAGCACCCTCGATGACTGTGGTGGTGGCATCAAACCAGGCGGGCCAGCGGTGAACGTTCATCCGCTGGGAAGCCCGCGACCGACGGAGCACGGCCCCGGAACCAGTCCGGAGCACCACAGCTCACAACACGCACGGGCACTCAGGCACACACCACACGCCGGCTCTTAAAGTTCGCTTCCGTCCCCAATGTAACAGACAGCGAATCGCGCAAAAACGAATACCGGCACGCTATATCAGACAGCGCGACGAAACCAAAATCTTTCGATCGTTGGACATGCCACGAAATAAAAGCCAAACTCTTCATTTCAATACTAACCGGCAGGCAATCATCAAGAACGTCACGCTACACGTTCGAGAGGTACGTAAGAGGAAAACTATTCCTCAACTAAAAAGCATAAGCACTCGCTGTATACTCACATCGTACATACGCCCATTATACAACGTTTGCTCCTATAAAACTCAACCGCATTCTTTTAAAACGGAAAACAATCTACCAGAGCGGCAGGACCGCACACCTCTGACAACAATATTAATCTCCAACACATTCGCGAAGAACGCACGAAACCTCAAAAAACTATAACCACCCGTAAGACAGAAACGGCCACAAATCCAGCCCCGTTCGCGAGGTGCGACTCGAAATATCTACGGAGAACAAACACGCTGCCAACAGTAGCAATTACTCAAGACGGGTATTCACGCACTCGGCGTTCGCGACACCTGAGCTACAAACACGCTACGGGCAAGCTAGGCAGCACGCCATCATCAGAAGGGAGAATCACCTTACTGAGAGGCTGGTGTTCCGTGGTACCGCGTCAGCTAATACCAGTACAAAGGAACAGTATCTAGATCGTGCGAACAGCAGATCTTATCGGACAGGCTATTCACACGGCTATGTCCGTAACGTCTAGGCATGTACCCAGATGTTACCGCTTCACTGCTCGGAGGCGACCACCCAACAGGAGCAACGAGCGCGTAACGGCGGTCCGCACCGAACCCCGCAAGGGCTCGACAACCGCGACAAGCGCATCGACGCACGTTAGAGTTCTTCCCCGGCCAAACCCCGACACCGCATAACTAAAAAGTCTTCCTGCTGATGTCAAGTCCGGCCGGGATCGAGCAATAAAAGTACGCCGTCAACGCGTCTCGCGACTCTTCGACGTTCTCGACTCGAGCAACGTCTCCACATACAAACGCAGTAGGTTACGCACAAAGCTCGCCCCCAACCAAGTCAAGACGCCGCAAAACTGAAAAGTCTTCCTGCGACTGTGAGGACAGGTAGGGTTCGAACAATGCAAGTATCCCACACGCGCACCTTTCCTCTTCCGCGCAACAAGCGCGACACCGAAATGCCAAATAATCTAACCGGCCGGTCTTGGAAATGGACGAGCTAATAAACTATGTTTGCTCTGCATAAACAGTTTCCGCAGCGTCGAAGTGTCTACCGCATTTACCGCTGGATTCCAACACCCGCTACCCATTCATGCAAGGGCTGCAGTTTGTACAGCGACGGGCTGACCCAACGCACAACAGTTATAGGCCGCCGACGGCCATGCCGCTGCCATAATTTCTAGGCTTCCCGGGCACGTACCCGCCGACGTGAACCGTACGTTTTCCCGGGCCAACCGCGCATCTGTACAGGATAAAACTATGAACAACTCGTCACATCCTCACAAGACCGCCACTCCCCTCGTGCAGCTCTTCACTGCACGAGCACAGCTCTTTCCCCACCTAGCTGTCTTTTCTCCCCTAAATCTATAATTTTACTCTAACTCCAGGTCTCTGCACGACCAATTGCGCTCTCTACGCCCTCGCGTCCCAACGCGAACCCAACCACGGCCGAGAGCCGTACTGCATCCGGCGGCAGCGCAAAGCGCGCGCTAGCCGCCGCTCCTCCGGAGACGGAGAAAACGAAATGAAAGAGTAACTCCCGCCGCGAGGCTCAACCCTCGATATGGCGGTGTGAGGATCCGGAACCAACTGTGCGCACAATCAAACGGGATCAACCTCACGACTCTACATCCAGGTACGCACGGGTCATGCCCATCGCGTCAAACTGGACTCCACGGAGCATTACACGCGCACAGCCACTGATAAAGTGAAAACGGAAACTCGGTGGTTTTCTGGATTCCGACGTCTGCGCACCAGACATCGCGTATCCGGCACGATTTAGTGGGCTTAGCCCCTAAATGTAGCCTCTGGCCACAAGGTACTCGTTCAAAGCGATCTTGGTCGGAACCACAAGAGCGCATCCGTACCTTAAAACGCTGTCTGTCAACTAAAGAGGCTCAAAACCGCGCTGACAGCTCAAGCAAGGCCAAACGGGAGCTAGCATGCGGTCAAACCGAGACGCTAGTCTCCTCCCGGACAAAATGCAATGCGGGAATAATTTCCAAACACAGTCCGTGCAGCCGCCATCCGCAATGGGAGCGTTCTCCACCCATAGCGATGGCTCTCTAACGCGTCCGATCGGTAACAAGCGTTCCAAAACATTACATCGATACGCGAGCAAAGGCGGTTAGGCACGACACATGCCCCAAACCATGAGCTGGCATCTTTCCCAGCAGACGTGAACGGCCGGAGGCGTAGGTGGGGTGACGCCCGACGCTACAGGCCTCGAAAAGTGCGGTAATTTCGACGCACACAGCGCTCTTGCGTAGCAGGATCAACCTGCCAGCATCCAACGGTGCGCTGAACAGCAAATACTCAAGGCGCTTCTCGTAACGGGGATAAGCAAATTCCTGACATGCTGGGAAAAAGGGTTAATCCCTAAAGACAACGGTCAAGGTCCGCGCCTCCTCGTCAGGCAGGCGATCATGTCAGGACCTTCGTGCGGCGCGCCCGCGACGGAACTTCGTGCGGCGCTCCCGCAACAAAGATGACCCCCAAAAAGAGCGCGAAACAGTGCCCTAATTCAACCGGAAACAGGTTAGGAATCGGAATGCCTGCCTGATCAAATATCAGGCCCCCACGTTGCGGCGCCAGTTTATGCGGGCATCTAAGTCCGATTCCCTCCGACCCTGTTCCCGGATGAATGTGACACAGCAATACTTCGCTCTCGGCAAAAGGGTTTAATCACTCACTCATTGCCTTGGGGGGTTTCGGGATTGGGGAACGGTCATCAGCCAGGCCAGGGGGAGTCCGCTGCCAGTGCAGCTTCTCCAAGTCCCAGCGGTGGTCGTCAACACCGCGTCAAGGGGACGTCGTTGCCCAGGTTCGCC